>ML681973.1:22730026-22909979 GCA_007922195.1 Podocnemis expansa
TTTTCTTTTCTTTTCTTTTCTTTTCTTTTCTTTTCTTTTCTTTTCTTTCTCCCTCCCAAATCCCACCTGCATCGCCTGGACATTTTCAATGCTTGCTCCTAAGGTTAGGAAACGATCCAGTCGTTTCTTAGCCTCAAGCCCCGATTTAAGCTGCAGGCAAAAGGCCGGCTAGGGGAATAAATCCCCCACTGCCTCCTCTTTTATTATAACCAGTGGAAAAGCCTCGGAGGATTTTGCCCTCCATCACAGGATGCACAGGGGATATTTTGCCCCATTGCCGTTTTCGCTGCCGACTGGGCGACCCCTCGCCGCGGCTCTTGTTTTTCCCCCTTTTCTTCCTGCGAGGTTTGGCTCCTGCCCTCTCCAAGCTCCTGGCGGTTTGTAAATACGGTCTGTCCCCTGCAATTTGTTTGCAATTTGTCCATGGGGGGCAAGTTTCCCCATAACCCTTGTCTCGTTTTCCTCGTCGGCGCGCCTCACTCCGGGCGCCGGGCACCGCAACCCTTAGCCCCCTTTGTAAATGTTTCCTCCAGCCTGGGAATTAGGGGAAGGACCCCCGGCTCCCCCCGGCTGTGTAAATTGTCACCCCTCCCTCGATGCAATAGTTACCAGCTTCGCTTCATTGCTGGGGCCGCAAAAGAGCCGGGGGTTTGTCTGTCGGAACTGCGGCTCCTCCGAAATATTTCGCTGGGGGGTTTCCATTGGCTGGCTTCGGATTTCGATGTGAATTCGGGTGTCAGGGATTTGGGGGGGGGCGCTCCTGCAGCTCTCCTCAGGCCCCCCTTGCATGGAGAGGTCGCCTGAAGAAAGCTGCAGGCTCGGGCCCTGGTTGAGCAGAGGGAGGCTGGTTCAGACAGAGCCATTTCGGGCTTTTTACACTTTTCTGCGCCTTCTCTCTTTGCAAGGCCAGCAGGAGCTTGGGGGGGTCCCCAGACCTCTTCCGTGCAGTGATCCCATTTATGTGGGGGCTGCCCCATGCCCGCAGCCTTGTATGAGCCCGCACCCCCCCAAGATCGTTGCCAGTTTCTTTGCAGCCGGCCTCATTTAAAAGTTAAAAAAATGGCAATTGCTAAAGACGTTAGCCTGACTCCGGCTTCTCTCTCTCAAACCAGCCCTGGCTCCAGGTCCTGCACCCGAACCATTCTTATTGAAATCTCCTCAAAGCCATTCAGGCCCCACGGTGGATTTTGCTCCCAGCCTCTGCACCCCACAGCAAAAGGAGACTAAGGGGGGTGGGAGACCTGCCTTGGAAAAAGCTGGGTCGTTTTAAAACATGCAAAGCCGTGTAAATCTGCTGCACGGGACTGGGACTGCAAAGGCTCCCTGGCTAGGCAGGTGCAAACGGAGCAGGACCCGGGGCCGGTGGAGATGCGGGGCTTTCCTGGGGACAAGAAACCCTCGCATCTTTTTATTACCAAATCCGACAACAATGAAAGAGAGGGGAGAGGAGCGGCGGGGGGGGGTCCATTTAACATCGCCCTACGAGTGTCTCCCTTCGGGGGAAACCAGTGCCCCCTCCAAAGTGAAGCTGTGGGCTTCAAAATAGAAACCATCAGACGTGGAGTTAATCCGGGCAGGTCGCCTGTTATTAATTCGCGCTGGTTTGTTTTGGGTTTAGTGGCCGTGCCAATAATCCGTGTTCACTCCTCCAAACCGGCCTTGCGAAAAGACCAGCTTGGCCGGGGGCCGGGGGGGCTTTAAACCAGCCCCCGTCTTCAGCTGGAAGAGGGAGCGTCTATGGCAATAGCCGGTGATTCGGGTGTGACTGCGAATTGAGGAGCGAAAAAAATCCCCGTTCGTTAGAAATCGGGTTCGGATCTGAATACAGAAATTTGCCAGTTTGAACCTTTGCTCGCTTCTTTCATACCCGAGTTGCAAAATAATTTGGAGGCACAAATAAACTGAAAACTACCACCCTACTCCCGATCCTCTTTATTTTAATGGCTAAGGAAGCTGCTCGCTAAGCGGGGATGTTTTCCCCAAACAGCTAAAATCCACCTCCGTGCCGTGTGGATGAAAATAAGCTTATTTGACCGGCGCTAGAAATCTCCAGATTTCTTTGAAGCCTCGCTCGGTTCGCTCTGTCAATTTGACCGTGTAAACGTGTCCCTTTGGGGACTTGCGGCTTCACCGGCTTGGCTCCGCTTCCAGCACCAAAGGAGCTGGGTTAGAAATCAACCGGGCACTGCCAGCCTTTTTTTGCCCCATCTCTGCGCCTTTTTAGACAGAACAAACCCGGCCATTTGCTCGGGGAGAGGAAAAACCAGCCCGAAAAATGCGCTAAATCGGCGGCAAAGCCGGGGCCGGTTATTTCAGGCGCCGGGTGACGGCTCTTTTCCTGCCTCTCCCAGCTGCTCCCTGTCAGGGGCTTTAAAAGACGGGTCCCTAAGGAGAGATTGGGAACAGCACCTAAAATCCGCCGGCTTTCCAGCCCAGCCACCAGTGGCAATAGGCTGGCGGCGGCTAAGGGGGAATCCGGAGTAAAAAATCATCCCCCAGGCTGGCCCCGCGCCGGAGCCCGGCCGTTTACACGCTCGCCGCTCTCACAGCCGCTTCCCCACAGCTCAGGTGAACCTGGGCTCCCCACCCTGCAGAAATAGAGGCGTTAATCTCCAGCCCCACATGCCCCCCGCTCCCCTTGCTTGCGAGTTGACGGCTTTGGATGCTCTTACCTGTGCCCCGAAGTTGCTTTTCCTCTCCGGCTTTGCGGCTCCTTCAGCTTCGGTGTGTGCCGGGGGGGCTGGGGGCCTCGCTGCCTCTTCCCGGGCTCATTTCCAGCGGTGCGGGCACATCTGGCTGAATAAGGAGGGACGCGGGGGTCTCCGGCTGGGGAGCGCAGGCAGGGCCGGCCGGGGGGTTGCCAGGGGTGGGCTGCTGGAGGCTGGCAGCAATTTTCCAGTTGGGCTTTTTTCCTCCCCCTCTCTCCCTCCCCTTCTCCCTCTCCTGCATTCAGGGATGCCCGGCGAGCCGGTGTGTATTTATGCACATAATAAGGCAGCTCGTCCCCTCGCCTTCATTTGCATCCTTACAGGATCTCGACAAGCACCTCGCATTGTCCGTCGCTTGCACCTTTTGTGGCGGCCGCTGTCACAGGCGACGCGACTTGACTTGCAGATTTGGAAATGAATCGCTGGCACCCCAGCCCCGCGCCCAGGCACCGCGGGCTCCTAGGAAATGCACTTTGTGCCGCCGCTTTCAGAGCCAGGAGAGTCAAGCTTGCGCTCAGCCTGGCGCCCTGCTTATTTCCCTGGCCCCAATTTTTGTCTTCTGGGCAATGCACTTGCACGAAATAGCAGCTGGGGAGGGGGATCAAAAATGTAGAAACCAACTTGTTAGCAAAGAGAGAAATGGTAAAATGCAGAGATCCCAGCCCATTAGGCAAGTCAGCCAGAACTAATGCGTTTGGAAACGTTTGCACGGCAGACTCGGCCCCGCAAAGCTGGGATTTTTCACCTGCTCTTTGTTTCCTCGTTGGTTAGGGGCCAGGTTCACGTTGGCCCCCCAATCTCAACAGCAGAGCCTGCAAAATAGTAGGTTTTTTTTTTTTCTGTGGATGGCGCAGGAAGGGCTCCTGGCTTTCTAAACTGCGGGCCCCCTCTTCGTGCAAAAGAGAAGGTGCCTGGCGACTGGAAAAGGCTGCTAACCCCCAGGATTTTAAACCCCTTGAAGGGTGTAGAGGGAACCCCAACTGAAATAAGCATAGGAAACGAAAACATGGGGGGGGGGGGCTTGCGTGGCAGGACGGAAGCAGAAAAGTTTCACAGGAAAATAAAACAAACGAGGAGTCCCGGGGCACTCAAAGACCAACGAATTTATTTATTGCATGAGCTTTCCCGGGAAAAAATCCCACTTTTTGATGAAGTGGGATTTTCTCCCACGAAAGTTCATGCAATAAATAAATTCGTTAGTCTTTAAGCGCCGCAGGACTCCTTATTTGTTTTGCTGAGCCAGACTAACACGGCTCCTCTTTGGAAATAGGAAAATAATCATCAGAAGCGGGTTGAAAAGGGGAGCGGTGGCGACCCCAACTCCACACCCCATTTTGCTGGCATTTTCTGCCGGTCTTTGTGATATGGGGGGGGGCGGTCCTTGATGCAAAGATAACTCTTATCAGGCCCCAGCAGGCCATTTCCAAAGTAACTGGTTTAATTACTCGCCTGTATCACCCTTCATCCGAAGAGATGTGATACATAACCAGATTTATTCAGGGGCGGGGAAAGGCCCTAAAAAAGGTTTAGGTTTGAAAAGGAAAAGCCAGGAGCTATTGAACAGCTCTTATTCCACTTTAAGAAAACAAAACCCAGTCCACAAACGTGTCCAGAAGCAGAGGGGCTCTCAAGGCTTCCTTTAATACAGCTGAGGGCTCCCACCTAGACACTTTTTTCTTTATGAAGTGCCCTGGTTTTGTTTCCATCCTGTAGGAAGGTGGGAGCGCCGGATAAAATCGGTTCCCTGCCCACCGCACCCCTCCCTGCCCGGCTGGTCCAAGAGCTGGAAAAAGGGACCCCGCCAAATCCAATAATAACTCGATCCCGTTTTAAAAATGGTCTTTGGCTGGATGTTTAGCTAATGATGATTTACTCTGCCGGCAGGATTTAGATTTCACACTCAAGATGTCATTTTAAAGTCTGAAGCTGAGGGGGGGGACACCCACAATTTTCTTCCACTGTAACAACCATATTCTGCATATTGAAAAATATGCTAGACGGTGGGTTGGTTTAACAAATAACCCAACCTTTTCAATATTGATTGAATAAAAAAGAGAGGGAGAGAGTGGGAAAGAAGAAGTAGGAGCAGGAGGGAGAATATAGGCTCAGCAACTCCAGAGGTTCGCCTCCTTATTATTACTATCCAGGGGTAATTTTTCATCTCTGCTAGCTAATCTTTGTTCCTTGTGAAGATAATGAATAGCCCAATCCTTATCTCCTGGGCTCCTGGAGGCTGCTGGAGAATGGGGTTGAACAGGGTTGAAAATTGGTTCCAAAGTGCCGCTGAATAAATGGTGTCCCTTATCTCTGGCTTCCAGATTATCAGGACCCTTTCAAAACTCACACAACAAATACAGCCACCGCATCTAATGCATCATTTACCAGAGCAGATCTCCGCGTTTGATCGGCAGATAGGCAAAATCTATGTAGTGCTCGCTTTGCTCAGCCTGTGTGTGTGTGTGTGTGTGCACGGCACGTGTGCACAGCTAGGGCTTGTGTAGAGCCGTCCACGCGTGTGTGCGTGTGCACAATGGACGGGCCAGGCGGCGGCCGGGCTCTTGCGCGGCTCATATTTTGTTTGAAGTCCCCCATTTATTCCCCGCGATGTTCCCCGGGTTATAAAGTGAGCTCCCGGCCGCCCTGACACGGGGAAATACGGCTGGGGGGGGTGGCGATAAAGGGATTTGGCGGGGCCATTAGGAGATGGCAAAGTTACCTGAAGAAATATCTAATGGGTGACACAGACAGCTAGAGGGACACATACACACACACACATACAGAGGGGGACACACACACAGAGGGGGACACACACATACAGACAGACACAGAGGGACACAAGACACACACATACAGAGACAGACATACACACACGGGGACACACAGACGCAGAGACACATACACAGACACACACACACAGACGTGCACACACAGAGGGACACAGACACACACACAAAGACAGACACACACGCAGGGACATACGGACACACACCCAGACACACACACAGGGACATGCAGACACACGCACACAGACAGACAGACACACAAAGGGACACGCAGACACACACACACGCAGTGTTCTCCCCAGGACTTGAAATTTGGGTGTGTGTCTAGGGGAACGTGTAGGGGGGTGTGGGGGGTCTCACTAAATTGGCATAAGCCTGTTACTAGCTGACAACTGGGGGTGCTGGCAAATTCAGGGGGTGTCAGGGAACTCCCTGCACACAGGCAGATACAGGCAGACAGCTCGCTGGATTTCTAGCCACACAGACAAGGATTTCTTTTTCTGGAGGAAACCCCATGAAGAAACACTTGTGACTCTTGTGCCCATTTTTTAGGACAGGGAGGAGGCGGGGGGGGGGTCCCTAGACTGCGCTCCGGTTTGGGGCTGAGACCTGGCCCGGGGAGCCGCAGATCTGTTGATTTAGGGGTGCCGGGAGCTGGCCCCTGCCAGCCGGGGTGGGATGGGAAGGGAAGGGGCAAAAAACCAAGGAGAGCTGTGGCACTTACAGACTAACCCATTTATTTATGGCATGAACTTTGGTGGGAGAAAATCCCGAGCTTGAAGCGTCTGACCAAGTGGGATTTTCTCCCCGGAAGCTCATGCGATAAATAAATACATGGGTTAGTCGGTAAGTGCCGCAGGCTCCTTGCTGCTGTTGCGGGCCCGGACTAACACGCTCCCCTTTGGGAAAAGCGAAGGGAGCCACCGGCCCTTCCCAGCCTCCGGCAGCGCAGGGAGCCCGGCGGCGGCGAGGGGGTTAATCGGCGCCGAGCCCCGCACACCGGCTCCGGATTAAGGCTCCGAGCGGCGGGCTGGGCACCTGGGGGCTTGGCCTGTTACCGGTTCCCGCGGGCGCGCAGTTCGGGCGGCGTCGCGTTTACACGCTCGCCGCCGATTCGGTTTCGCTCCCGGTCGCGGTCGCGGTCGCGGGGCGGGTAGGTGCGGGGCGCTGGAGGCTGAGCCACGTGTGGACGCGGGTTTCTGGGCGCCGGGCGAGTCGCCTGCCCCCGCGTCCTCCCCACGGGCCCCTGCCGTGTAAACTGCCCCCGACCCACCCCTGACTGCACTGGGGCCAGCAGCCGCCCCCTTCCCTCCTCCGCCCTAGCCCCAAACCCCCGCACCTGGGAGAGCTGGCACGGGTCTGCTCCCGTTTCCAGGGGGGGAGAGACCCTAACCCACCGGGGATTTTCCCCAACACCCCCAGTTGTCAGCTAGTAACAAGTGAGCCCCCTACACGCACCCCAATTTCAAGTCCTGGGGCCAATACTGCCACCCAGCCCCTTCCCCTGGAGAGAAAGGTCCCCTCTTCTTGGCTGCCCTCAGCCAGCAATATCTGCATCTTGTTTCAGACTGTGAGGGTGATTTGCTGCCTCTGCTAAAAACAAATGGAAAAGGGGCCGGCAGTTGTAGTTTTAGTTGATAAAGACTCTTAAAGCTGGTTCCCCCTTAAGTCTTGCTACAGCCCAAACACATGGCTAATGTGCAATATTATTCAGGAGCTCTATGGCACACTCCCCACCTTCCAGTCACCCTCTCCCCAGAAAAGAGAAGGGTGGGCTCCCTTCCTCTAGCTCTTTGCTTGAGCTCCAAGCAGGAATGAAAAGTTTGGTGGCAGCCTGGGGGCAATGGCTCAGAAAAACCAGCCAGAGGCTTCTGACCATGTTAAAGAGTTTTGCAAATGTTCAACTTGTACTAATTTTTTATGGCTACATTCCCTGTTGTGCCCTGTTTAAAAAGAAAAAAAAAAGGCCTTAGTTTATTAATAACCTAAACATTAGGTATTAAAGACCTATGAGTGACACAGGATGACAAAAAGCTGTATTTTTCCAATATACACAAGCACACATTTAATAACCTTCTATTGCATCTCAGCTAGGCCTTCTCTCTGATGGTTCCCATGGCAACTGAGATAAAAAAGCAGCCATTTTCCATATCTCTATGAAAGTCTATTATATTGCAGGATTAGTTCATCTTCTGCTAAGGTCAAACACAAAGTCATACAACCTGAAATATTTAGAATCCATGTACATTCATTTTTATATGCCCTTTCATTTTCCACAAAAGAGTGGGCTCCTCTGAGGTTTTATTCTCCAGAAAAATGCAAAGCAAAGCAATAAAAATATCATGATTAGCCGTTGATGAAAAGTTCTTTTTTGCTTTCCTTTTTTTTAACTATTGTTACCTAGATAGTGTATTAGCCATTTATCTCTATCAACAGCAATGATTTCTAGTGATATTGAACTTCTAATTGGGCTCTATGTGATTTGCAGGTGGAGGGCGCCACCTTCTGGTCAGTGTTGGAGAAGCATCGGCGTTTCCTGGTTTATTTTGATGCAGCAAGTGAAGCTTGGGAGGGGGAGCCTGTTTCATGGCCTCTCTCCTAGCTAGACTAGAAAGTTGAACTTAACATTATTTCTGCTATAGCCTCATGTGCCGGTGAGAGACAAAGAGTGTTCCTGCTTTCTCAGAAAACCAGAGGCCAGCTCATGGATTGGAAGGTAATGCTCATTTCTGGTGGCTAGGATTATTTAGCCTTCCCCCTTTCAAAATGACCTACAGGCAGGATCGGTCCCAGTACTCTCTGCCTGTATTATTATTAATTTTATTTATGGCACTAGCTAGTGGATTCAATCAGAGTAAAATAAAGATCCAACACGTACATAAAAAGTGGATGTCCCCCCAGACTTTTGTTGTTGTTGTTGATCCAGTTTCTGACAACTGTGGATTCAAGGAAAGGCCGTAAGCAACAGAAATGTCTAAAATGTCACTTGCTGTGTTAAGGAAAAGCAAAAGCTTGGCGTAATGATTAACTAAAGTAGGATGAGATTAGACCAGTTTTGTTTGGGGATGAATCTTCACCATGCTACTGTCTTCTTCAATCACAGCCCTAGATTTGCAGCTTTTTAAAGATGAGACTTTAAGCATGTAAGAATAGTCATATTGGGTCAGAAGGTGGGTCAATCTCACCCACTTCTGACTTTCAATGGTAGCTTGTGCCAGACACTGCAGAGGGAGTGAATTTTGGCCTTTGCAACATCCCTTGACAATGAGTTCCATAGGCTGACTGTGAATTGTGTGAAGAAATGCTTCCTTATGTTTGGTTTAAACTTGCTGCCTATTAATTGAATTGGGTTATCCCTGATTCATGTGCTGTGTGAAAGGGTAAATAACACTTCCATATTCCCTTTCTCCAGACTATTATTGATTTTATAGACTTCTATCATATCTTGCCTTGGACATCTCTTTTCCAAGCTAAACAGTTTGTCTTTTTACTATCTTCTCATATGGAAGCTGTTTCATACTGCTAATCATTTTTGTTGCCCTTCTGTGTACTACTTCCACTCTAATATATCTTTGTTGAGATGGGGCAACCAGAACTGCATGAAGAATTCAAGGTGTGAGCATCTCAGGGATTTATATAGTGGCAGCATGATATCTTCTGTCGTATTATCTATCCTTTACCATGTGGTTCCAAACATTCTGTTAACTTTTTTTTGACAGCCTCCTCTACAGTGTTCACTGTAACCATTTATATGTGTTATTGATGATCCTTAAGAACTATGGCACCTGTTCAGAAGTCCCTTTCTATTCAGCAAAGCACTTAAGCATTTGCTCAAATGACGTTGAAGTCAACAAGATTTAAATATGTAGCTAGAGTGAATCATGGATTTAAGTTCTTGGGCACATTGAGGCCTGATTAGAACTCTGTAGAACGCCCCATTGACAAGGAAATTGTGCAGAGGGTCTCTGATCTCCCAAACAGAGGAGACCCACACACAGTAGTGGCTTGGATTAAATAAACATTTTTGTTGTTTCACAAGGGTGATTTCTCTACAGCTTCTTGTAACGTGCTAAAGATCAACTTTGTATTTCCAGGGCTTATGGCTCAATGCATATTTACTTCTATTTATTTCTGAGCATGGTGGGTTTTTTTGTGAAGTCTGTAGGTTTCTGCTGGCATGTATTAAGAGAAGAAAGCCTTGTGTTGTAAAAGTCACTCTTTTCCAAGTTGACAGATTTGAATCGCTGCAACTAACCCCCTTGTCCTAGCGTGGCATAAAGAAGTAAAACAAGTCAGTTGTTATAAAATGGATGGGGGGGACCTCACTCAGCTGGGGTTTGGTGACACCTGGAAATGCAATAAAATAAAATCTGGGCAGGCTTTCGACAGTTTGAATGGTGGCAAATATGTTATCTTCTACGACATGAAGAACTACAGCTCTTCCCTCCTCCAAGGTCACTCCCAGGAACCAGGCAGAGGGGAAGGAGTATATCTGTGTATGTGTACACATGCTCATGAGCATGTTTGCTGTCAGGAAAGGATGCACAAAAAGCCTGTTACCTAGAATCATGAAGTTTTTGCACTTAGGCTGTTCTTTGGGACTATTCAGGAGTATTTGAATATGGGAATATCTATGGGGAAAAGCAGGGCAGTGAAGGCGGCAGCAGCAACAGCTGCTGGAGAAGAGGCAGAGAGAAGTAAGAATTTATTTTTCTATTGCCTTTTTCTCCCACACATTCCTCAGAAGCAGGAGAAGAGAGAGGCTAGAAGGTGGACAATGATGTGCTGGAGGCCAGGCAGTAGCTTTTCAGCTCGGGCTCAGTCCACTATTCTAGTAATGTTACAGTATCAATGCCATGTTCTGTTCTGTCATTGCTTTTGTGCTCTGAATGTGTCACGTACCCCTTGAAATGAAATATTTAGATCTCTCTTCTCTGAAATGGAATAATGGTTGTCATCTTTGTGGGCATCCAGGGCCAGTGTTTGGTCACCTGCGTTAGTTCCTAGAGCTTGTGATTAGGGACAAAAGCTGAGAATGCGCCCCGAGGGCTGAGCAGCACACAACATGAAGACTATATTTACTTTTTTTTAAAAAGTCTCATGGGATTGTTTAGCCACTTTCAAGATTTTTGGGATCTGCTTGTGATTTTTGAACCCCTGGGTTCAACCATAATAAGCAGTGGGTGGTGGTGGTGTCCTAAATATACTGACTTAACCAGGTCTACATATAAAAGGGGAAACTACAACCCACACTGCAACTGCAAAGCACAACGCTGATACTGCTCTGGCTTTAGTGGCTTAGTATTGAATTTCTTTCCTTGTGACTCCTAGTTATGTTTCATGCTCATGTGGTGAAGTACCACAGAGCTTGTGACTGGAGCTGTGCAAGTCCGGAAGAATAGTGGTAACAAAAATAACTGTGGAACACACAAAAGATCGGAGCTCCTCTCTTGTTAAAGTTTACCCTGTTGGTAGACCCTGGGTGTTAAAGTATATGCTGCTATTTATTTGATTACATGCACTGATGTGGTGCTCATTACCATAGTATCTGAATGCACTGTGTATAGCTTAGGTGGGGGAAGAACACTTCCCATGTATTGGGAGCTAATACTCCCAGCCCTTCCCACACAGTGAAATGATTGGAAAGGTCAGAGATGATGACGATTCTTATAATGGGTGGGTGATAGTGGAAACTTAGAGGCTGCTTACAGGAAAGCTTGGACCAATAGGTTAGTCTAACAGTAGTTTCTCTCTCTAGCTTGTCTTGGCCTTATGCAGTTTTCTAGTCAGCAGCTTCTGGGGCAAGGTCTGCTAATGAAAATGCCCTGAGCCCTGCATTCTTGAGCCATCTGGCTTAAGCATTCTGCTGCAGACTGTGTGCCAGGACGGAGAGTGAAAGATGGTCCCTGATGTAGCTGGGCCCAGCCTACCTCTTTGAATGTCTCCCCCAGGGAGGTTTCTGGCAGAGGATACAGCAAGAGCATGCTGTGTTCTTGCTGTCCCTGCCTGGCTGCAGCCACCTTCTGCATTAGCTGGTGTTTCCAAAATGGGAGCAGCATCTGTCCTGAGTGTGTGTGTGTGTGTGTGTGTGTGTGTCATGTGCATACCTGCTAACGCTTTGCAAGTTAGCATGTCGAGTTCTGCTCATTTGTTTTTGGTGGTGTGATGATATGGCCTGGTACCAGACCCTTGGGACTCAGACTTTTACAGTGGGTGCTTATTTATTGGTTGGGGGAAGTTCTGGGGCATTCAGGGGCTGCTAGTGAGCTGCTCCCTCCCCAAGAGCAATACCCCCAAAGGCAGCAGGGAACAGGAGGAGCCGGATGGGAAGCAAACCCCACAGCTATGCCAGGGCTGCTTGCATAGGTGCCTGTCTGGTGGAGCAGAGGAGTCACTGTTTGGGTACCCAGCTGCACTGACATGGGGTATGTCTATCCGGATGGTGGCAAAATCACTACTGTCAGATTGCCTTTTCTGGGTCAACTGAGTGGTTGATAAAGACAGGCTCAGCTGATCCATAAACTGACTTTATAAGACCACCCCTACAAGTGCCGCGTTCATGGGAAAGTGTTTCCTGCCGGCACAGCACAGTGAAGGGGGTGCACTAAAAGGGAGTTACAAAGTCGATGGGAGTTATGCAAATGACTCTGTGTAGTGTGTGTAACTCCCAGCACCAGCTGCCAAATTTCTTTGGCAGTGTAGACCTGTCCACCTTCCTGCAGTGACAGCCTTCAAGCATGCAGCAGCCACCTATTGCTGCACAACCTAGGTCAGATGAGCCCCAGGCTCAGATATTTCCTCAACCCTGCTAGAGCTTCAGTCCTACAGATCAGTCTTTGCAACAGTGTGTATGATCAGGAGCTCTCCTCTTGCCTCACGTGTGAGACTCCCAAGACTCCCAGCCTGTTCTCGATCCTATTCTTGCCCCAGCCTTGTCCATGCCTTGATCCAGTATTGGCGATGCCCTACACCAGCGGTCTCAAACTCAAATCACCACACAGGCCGCATGAGGACTAGCAAGTTAGCCCAAGGGCCATACCACTGAAACCTTTTCATACAATGATACGAAGTATAGTCAAAATGAAAAAATGAAGACTAACATATGCCAAGAGTAAGTAAGTATCACTTCCATTCAAGATGGAGGTATCATTAGGAAGACAAAGAGTAAGTAAGTAAACACACTTTAAATTTTGCATGATCAGTTATTTGAGAAATTCTAAGTGTTGCAGGCCACAGGAAATAACTTTAGGGGCCACATGCAGCCCATGGACAGAGAGTTTGAGACCCCTGCCCTACACTGACTGTGCTCTAGCCCTGCCTCTGCTTCTTGATCCTCCCTGGACCCTTGGACTCTAACTACCCATCTTTGAACTTTGGCCTCTACATGGACCCCACCTATGATGCTGGTTTGGCTTGTCCTTGGACTCTGACCTCACTCCCATCCATGGCTTGCACCTGGACTCCAGCCATGGTACTAATTCTGGTGCATCTGTAGACTTTGATCTTGGTTCTGATCCCAGCCTGTCCCCAGATTCCAGTGCCACCTGCGAGCCAGTCCCACCCCAAAAGATCTCAAGCTGGCAGCTTCTTGCTTAAGTGCTAGTCATTCATTTTTACTATAAGTAAGATGCTAAACTTCTTTTTATAATTCAGCTGTGGACGTCCTGACGTTCCTTTAGACCTCCAGTCCTGCTGTGATGTCACAGAGCTGGGATACTCTCACACAATGATGTCATGCAGCCCTGAGACTTTCCATTTATCTGCGATGGCATCAGTCATGATACTCTCCATTAGTCATACCATAATATCACACAGTCACGGTGCTCTGAATGAGCCTAAGTTGTACATTTGAACATACTGGACCCAGTTCTGCTCTCAGTTACCAAAGTGTAAATCCAGAGTAACTCCACCGACTTCTAGAGTCACTTCAGGTTTAGATCAGAGTATGTGAGAGCAGAATGTGACCTGCTGAATGTAAATGAAAGTCTGCTATCTTACAATGCCAACTATGTATTTAACAGCCAGGAGAACGCCATCCTGGAGTTCTGGTAACCAAAACTGCAATCTCAGATTTTTGATGGTACAAGTCCAACACTGGGAAGGCCATGGCATGGTTCATCTACTTTTCTAATAGGAAAATGGGGAATTATAGTAATAATTTCATCAGGAATGAACAGGAATAATAGCACTGGTTGCATTAAAGATGAATGAATTCTTTAAATAATCTTGACTTCTTTGGCTCTGATCAAATATTGCACCAATTTAACATCTGAGATATCTTTTGCCAGAGAATGGAAAAGTTAATCCTGCCTTGCAAGGGGGATGGAAATCTAAATGGTCTCTTTTCCTTTTCCATCTCTGTGACCCTGGTTGGCAAAAACTAAGTTGGAAACGTTAAGAAATGCACTGGTGTCTCCATGGCAGGGAACTTGGCTTATCTGTAGATCATATCAGTAGAGAAATCTATTTTGGGGGTATGACTCTTATTGCTCTGTGTGACTCCATGTGTCTACGTCGCAAACACACTAAACGGTTTGGCACAATTGAGTAGGTGTATCCCAGACTCTGCTCAGAAGAGAACCAGTGCTGGCATAAGATGAGGATTTGCTGGCTCAGGTTGGGAGGGACAGCGGCAGAAATGTGTTTAGGACTGGTAGAGCAGGGGAGCGGATGCTTGCTGATCAGGTTTGCAAAGAGGGACTAAGTGGGGCAGCTCACACAGTGCCCATGTTCCCTATGCCTGGCCAGAGAGGTGTCAGTCAGTCCCCATTCTCACCCCTATCATGTAGCTGTAATTACATAAATGTAAAAAGGCCCAGACTGAGCAATAGATTGGCTGAAAACCCATACATCACTGTATGCTGAGTGAACTTGTGTTTATAGCTCCCCTGCATATTATCCCACCTCCCAGTGGGAACCGCCTTTGTCCTGAGGAACGTCAGGTTAGCAGGCCACTGGCAGCAATCCTTCACCCCTTGCATAGCCGGTGATAATGGGGTTTGTTAGCAACCATCAGATGGTAATGATTTAAAAGGCTGTCTCAGAGTGAATAAGCAGTAACTATTGACTTTGAACAGAGTGCTCTCTTTGCTTGGGGGTGGTGTTTTCCATCTCGTGCATGAGGCAATGGCCTGCAGAGGTGACTTCTCTTTGGTTACCATAGGGCTGGAAGGAAGCAGCTCCACAAAATGCATTGATGAAGTGCTCCCTAGAAGCTATGGGCACAGAACTCTGGCATCATATGAACTTTTTGAACTTCATAGGCCTGCAATAAAGGGCTAAATCTCCTCTAATGCACACATGAGGCTTTACCAGTCCTAAGTGAAGAGTGCATCTATATTAACCATTTTGCCTAAAATTTCCCACTGACATTACAAGCAGTTGGCTCCATGGGTGATAGCATTGATGGGAGCCATAGTGTGGACACACATCTCTCAGTAGCTGACATTTTAACATCACATCAGCTAGCCATACTCAGTGAAGGTCTAGGGGACATAGTGGTAAATGGGCAAGTGGATGCCAGCACTTTTTACCCAGGCTGTCCCACCATTACGACAACTAGAGATAGCAATGATACAAAATTGGTTGAAAATAGTTACCGTAGATGCAGCCTGAGACTGCACAGTTTGAGTTGACCAGCAGGTCCTGTCACACAGGAAGTTTGTGCTCCTAGGTAAACCTGAAAATGTACCTATCAACTCACGGGTCCTCTAACTGTCATGAACCTTACCTTTTGAATGAAGCTGTATATTGTCCAAAGTGAATAAAAGGTGGTAGAGAGATCACTGTGCTCTATAAATGTGTCATATTGCTGAAAGAAAGTTCAGAACACCCCAAGGACTGATGAAAGTAGAGGGGGCTTGTCTAAACTGAAAGAGCAGATAGCATGTTGCCTGGCTGCTGTGAGCAGATAATTGTTGCAGCACCGCAATGAAGATCTCTTAAGTTTAGAGAAAATGTCCCTGGTTGAGAACATCAGGCCCTTGATTTGATGGGATGTGTTTGCTGCCCCTATTAAGACATTGCCTTCCTGGCTGCACTTCGCAAGTTGCTCATGCGTCATAGCGTGAAGCATCAGCCAGCATTGTCACTGACTGTCACCATCTTACATGCTGCAAGGTGCCGGGGATTTACTTCCTGATCTGCAAAGACCAGCAAGGGAATGTGGGAATCAAATAGCATTACTGTTTCTATGACTGTGTCCTCAGCACCTCTTGTATGTAAGATTACTTCTGTCAGCGCCTCACCAGAGAGGCAGCTCTCTCCTCTTCTCTTTTCTCTCTCTGTCTGGTAGCCCTCTGTCCAGCGTCAGTCTTAGCCCCCTGGTCCACGTGCCGCTGTTACCTGAACGGCAAGCTCAGCCCAATGCCTGAGCAACCATTTAGTAAGTTTGCCAAGAGCCCAGGGCCCTATCTGGATGGACAAAAAGGGTGTGTTTTCAGTCATGATTGCTCAGGTTCACCTCTTTGGTTTGTCTGGCTGGGGAAAAAGGCTTTCTTCAGCTGAATTAGCTGAAACTCTCATTTTAGTTTAAAACCCCACATAACTCCAATGTAGATGCAGTTTAATAACTTGATTTAGTAGGGTGATTTACAGTCCAGGCCTCCTCAAAACAGGACCTGAGGCCTGATCTAGTTGAAGAGTCAACAAACATATTTTAAAAGTCTCGGCATGCTACCTTAACATCTGCTAAATTGGTTGCTTTAAAGCCTCTAGGGAAGCTTTGACTTTAAGTTGAGCAGATTGGCCATGTTACCATAAACTTGTATGCATATTTACATGCCTTGTTCATATGAGCAATCTGAGATTCTGTCCATGGTTACACATGTTACATTGACAAGGAGAAACCTGGTGCAACTTTTTTTTTTTTTTAAAGACCGTCATCTTTTTAACAACCCCATGTATTCTGTCTCTATCTTATAGACCAGCTGCAATCAATTATTTTTTGTCAAGGTCCAAATTTCTTGGTCAAGGTCCAGACTCTGGAAAAAAAAAATAGAAAATTAGTAATAATAAGGATAAATAAGTAAGTAAAAAGATGTTAGGGTTCATTCAAAAACCTCTTGTAGTCCAGAATTGACCCACAGTCTGCCTATTGATTATCCCCATTATAGACACTAGAAGAAAATAGAGGAAGAGGGAGTAAGTGGGATTGTTAAAAAGAAGATGGTGTTAAAAAAATTGACCATTCTCTTCTTGTCCTTTTAATGTTTGTAATGGTGGAAAGAATTTTTATTTCCTACTGTACACGTGAAACCAAGGCTCTAGCAACAGAACCTGAAACCCAAATTACTTTTAAGGTTGTATCAATAAGAAAGGTAACAAATAAGGTGCCAATATGACGTCCTAAAGCCCTGTCCAGTCCTCATAACCACATACACACCCAGCCTGATTCTCCTTTCTTGCACTAGAGCTAATTAGGAGTTAACTTTGATAAAGTCACTGGTCCAGATTCACCACTACCCTGCACTTGTGGAGTCATTCACACTTGTGCAACATGACCTTTTTGATTTGCACTGCCTACATGTGGGGAAGCACATCAGAAAATCAAGCCCCCTGTTTAACAGCCTCTGCCAAGAAGCAGCCCAGATTCATGCTAGAGAAGGTATTGCAGTTCAGGATTAAAGCACTTTGGCAGAGCAAAGTGGGATGGCCAGGACTGGAATAGCAGGGGATGCTGCAGAACTGGATGGAGATGAACAGACAAAGCTGTGGGTACGGAGCGCAGGACTGGAAATGTCAGCACAGGGGAATTGTGGGTTAGAAATGTGGTGCATTGCTGAGGTCGAATGTATGAGAATAGCAGGAGATGTAGCAGATCAGGACTGAACTGCGCTGGCAAAGCGGTATGTGTGAGAAGCTTGAATAGCACCTGGCTGCAATATACATCAGTATCAAGTTTGCACACAAACATGCATGAAGTACAAAAGAAACATATCTGGTCATAAGTTCCCAAGGGGTAGCTGTGTTAGTCTCATTCAGCAAAACAAACCAGGAGTCTCATGGCACTTTTAAAGACTAACAAATGTATTTATTGCATGCATCTTCAAAGTGTTTGAAGTGGGATTGTCTCCCACAAAAGCTCGTGCAATAAATGCATTTGTTAGTCTTTAAAAGTGCCCCAGGACTCCTTGTTTGTATATCTGGTCATAGTCACACTAAGCACAAGCACCAAGCAAGTTAGCCAATTTGTCACACCTTCAAAGGACCCTCTGTACTGCTGAATGTATTCTAATTCCACTAGAAAATGTGTTGGAGACCTGTGTGGTGGGGTGATGTCCCTATAAATGTTGCTGCTGCTAAAAAAGGTAGGGGGAGGCAGCACAACAGCAAGTTGGTGGTGTTAACTGTCTCTCCTTCCCTTTGCGAGTCTTTGAGTTTGCCTCATACTGAACAAAGTGGATGAGCTCTTCAGATATACTAGCTAGGGGACACACAAGAATTGCCATGCTGGGTCAGACACAATGTCTATCTCACCCACTAGCCTATCTCTGACAGTGGCCAGGGGATGGGGTAAGAATCCCTCAGCTGTCAGGCATGAGCTCATCACTCCACTGTCTGAGGTGTCATCTTGATCTCTAGTAGGGATTCAGTCTCTGACCGTTTTTACAGTGTCTAGGTGATGAAGAACTGGTCCTATTCTGATGTTAACTCCTGAGTTGCACCAGTGCAAAAGAGAGGAGACTGAATTATGCCACATGGCACCATGCTGTGTACTCAAAAGATAATGACAACCAGCCTAATGTTACTATCTTGTGGGGCAGTATTTGTTTCCATATTTCCGTATATTTGGTCTTACCATATAGGTTGAGACACTTTGCAAGTACATTTGCTTCGCTTTTATTCAGTTTCAGATTCATTTTCAATACAGGTGCATGCCTTGTTATGAAAACTGCACTCCATTCCCAGGAGCAATAGACTGTTTCTGTATGGCTGGGAGAGGTGGCTTTTCGTTATAACCCCAAACTGCCATTTCCAGCGTGACAGGCATGTCACTGGAAAAGTCAGCTCAGCTCAATAAATTCTATGAAGTCTGGCTGACAGTGATGCTCTCTGATAAGGCAGACTCAAGACAAGACAGGCCTGTCAAGTGAGCTAGGCCAGCCAGCCAGTTCCTCATCTCTTCAGGATGAAATCAGCTAAAATAGCTTGGTGCATGGCATGGGATGGCCAGGAATATGAGCTTTGGTAAAGTTCTTTTTTCACCTTCTTGACTTTTTACTCCCAATTCACAGTGGCCTGTCAGTTTTCCAGGTTCCTAAATAAATAACCAGTTTTTCTTTAATTTAGTGATGTGGCCTTTATATAATCAGAGGACTGGAAGGGACCTTGTGTGGTCATCTAGTCCAGTCCCTTGCATTCAAGGCAAGACTAAGTAATATCTTGATCATTCCTGACAAGCAATTGTCTAACCTGCTCTTAAAAGTCTCCAATGATGGAGATTTCACAACCACCCTAGGCAATTTATTCCAGTTTTTAACTAGCCCGACAGTTAGGAAGTTTTTCCTAATGTCCATCCTAAATGATCCTTGCTGCAATTTAAGCAAGAACGTTTTCCCCCTCCTCCATGTAAAAACCTTTTATGTACTTGAAAACTTCTATTACATTCCCTTTCAGTCTTTTCTTCTCCAGACTAAACATACTCAATTTTTTCAATCTTCCCTCATAGCTGATGTTTTCTAGACCTTCAATCATTTTTGTTTCTCTTCTGTGTACTCTTTCCAATTTGTCCACATCTGTCCTCAAATGTGTCTCGCAGAACTGAATACAATACTCCAATTGAGGCCTAATCAGTACAGAATAGAATGGAAGAATTGCTTCTTGTATCTTGCTTACAACACTCCTGTTAAAACATCCCAGAATGATGTTTGCTTTTTTGTTTTTCAACAGTGCGACACTGTTAACTCCTACTTAGCTTGTGATCCACTATGGCCCCAAGATCCCTTTCTGCAGCACTCCTGCCAAGGCAGCCGTTTCCCCTTTTCTATGTGTGCAAGTAATTGTTCCTTCCTAAGTGGAGTTCTTTGCATCTGTCCTTATTTCATTCTCTTTATTTCAGACCATTTCTCCGGTTTGTCCAGATCATTTTGACTTTTAAGTCTATGCTCCAAAGCACTTGCAACTCTTCCCAGTCTGGTATGTGCAAACTTTGTAAGTGGACTCACTGTGCCGTTATCTAAATCATTGATGATGATATTGAACAGAACCAGACCCAGAACTGATCCCCATTGGACTTCACTTAATATGCCCTTCCAACTTGACTAATGTGCAAATATCTAATTACCAGCTATGCAGAGTGTCAAGTAATGCACAATGCGCTATGATCTGTGTAATTTTTCTGTTCACTTTTGCACTGTAATTGTATGGCTCAATGCCAAATTTGCCATGCAAGGTTCCCTTCTGAATGTGGTGTTATATTGTTGTGGTATCATGTTCCCTGCAGCATCATAAATGCGTACAGATGTGAAGCATCCTGCATAGCTCAGATCCTCAGGACTACATCTCTGAGGCTGGCAACTTACATGACAAACACAATGCAAATTATTCTCCCTGGCTCAGGTGGAAGAAGGTAAACCACTGCAGCCCAGGAGGAAGATGGGCCAAAGGGGAAATGAAGAGGAATACAGACTTTGGGAGAGAGGAAGAGGCTACTGTCTTTGGCCAAAGAAACACCGTCTTGGAGGCAACTGCAAGATACTGAGCTGATCCACGTGGTCCGGAGCACATGAGCTGGTCGAACAACACCAACAGTCAGTCTTGTGGGTAGGAATGAGCAGAATAGACTAAAGAGTAACCTTGGAATAGTGCTAGTAGAATAGTATGTATTTTATATCTTTTATTTACTTGTGGTAACTCCTGACTCTCTTAGTAAATGATTGTGCATTGATTTGCTCTATACTCACTTAAAATAATATTCTAATCAATAAACTAGTGTTTGTTTTACCTAAAGCTGTGCGGACTTTAGGGGGTGTGAATCAGAGAGGCAGGGCCAATTCATTTCTATGTCAAATGGACGGGCAAAGGCGTGAGTCTATGGTGGTTGGGGGAAGGGTCCCAATCACCATCGGACGGGAGTTCCCAGTCTAGTGTCTGAGAATGGGGGTGCTTACTTGGGGGCGATCCCATAGGTGGCCAGAAGCTGCACACTCACTGCCTGCAACCAGTTACATGCAGGAGGCTAGTGTGGACTGACTCAGGAGTGAGCAGTCACCTGGCAAAGTGGGGTAAGTTCAGAAGTGGAGCTAGGAGGTCACGGTGGCACACAGGACCAGATGCTGGGAGCCGCCTGTCACACAGAGCAATCCACACATGGTGCGCACATTCTGATTGAGACAAACATCCACACAGAGATTCATGCTCACACACACATTTGCATCACAGAGGTGCAAACACTTGCATAGGGACCCACACGGTGCCAGATAAAATGACGCTGTTACAGACACAAGTAGTGATAAGCATTCCTGCAGAGAGCGAGAGAGAGACAAATGTTTACAAAGAGAGATCATCCTTTACATCAGACTTACCTAAAGACACACACTCCCCCAAACACACTTTCATTTATAGATAGAATCCACAACACAGAGAGCCACATTCACACACACCGTCCCATCACAGATGCATATAGACACACACACTGTCTATCCTCAGACAACTTGTACACAGTCAGAGACTTGCGTCCTTGCACACACAGGTATATATATCCCACTGGCTAGTACAAGAAAGGCTGTTGTTTTAGCTTACTAGACAAATTGTTCATAAATCATTTTTTCACCAAATAAAACTCCAAACCCTTTGCTTGAGTTCATCATGCCAGCCTGGACAGGGCCCATTATAAATGTTTTCCACTCACCTCTTATCCAGGAGTCAAACCTCCTCTTTAAAGTCCTGTCATGTTAAAAATTGACAAGTGTTGATTTTGGCCAGTGAGAAGCTGAGTGCTGATTGTAGGTAGGAGCTTTGTGTGTTTAGTCTGGCTCACACTTTATTTTTTCCTTTCATCAAATTAGTTCAGCTGGATTTTTAGAAAAGAAGAAAGAAAAGAAACAATTCGACAATCTGAGGCTCCAGGTTAAAATTGCAGTGTTGCTTTAAAACAACAGAAGTAGCTCACTAACATAATACAGCATGTGTCTGGGCAAGAACTGGACTTCTTCACAAGCCAGAATAGCAGGAATGCTCCATGTAAACAGTGCAAGAGACTCCACTTGTAATTTCAGAACCCTTATTGTTTATCTATTTATTCCAGTTTGGGTATTTACACGCTGCCCCCTGTGCTGATTGGATCTAGGATTCTTCTTCACTTCCTGTCTAAAACTCTAGTGTAGTAACTGTGTACTGTTAAACACCTGATAGGTTCCAACCTAGAGTAGGCTGCATTGCATTGGCAGTTGAAAGGATCTCCATAAAGTTTTCCATTTTCAAGTGTCTGACAAAGTGGGATTTCTCCCATGGAAGCTCATGCAATAAATAAATTTGTTAATCTTTAAAAGTGCCATGGTACTCCTTGTTTGTTATTTACTTTGAAGTTACTTTGAAGAATCTTTAATGAAGACCCTCATTTCCTCCTCCTACACACACACTTCTCCCCCCGCCCCCTAATATCACAAACTAGATTGAGTCAGACCATAGAGGGAGTTCCAGGGGCCGCTGTGTTAGCTTAGTTCAGCAAAAGAAGCTAGGAGTCCTGTGGCACTTAAAGACTAAGTTCATTTTTAATTTTCTTCTGGAATACTTCATTCTAACTACAGCGCCTTGACTCTATGATTATAGGCCCCAATTCAGCAAGGTACGCAAGCCCTTGTCCACATTCACATTCTTAAAGTTTGATACCTTGCTGAAATAGGGCCATAAAGGCTATTGAATCCTTCCCCCAATGGTTAACAACTGCAGAAGTGTATTTTATCTGGTTAATTACTAAAATTAATTAAATAAAAGTTTGTCAGAGAAGGGCCCAGCTGAGAAATGGAGAAGGGAAGTTTGTACACTCCAGAGCTGAGGTGTATTTGGCTCATGGCCCATCTGTAGTATTTAATAGTGAGCTGATAATAATATAAAATAGAGACAGCAGATTTTTGCTTTCCCTGCATTAATGAAACTACTGAATGCCAGGGATCAGCTGGTCCTTAACAGCCTATTTATAGAGGACTGACTTCTGCTGTGCAGTCATTAAACTGCCTTCCCGGTTTCAGTGGGATTTACTCAACATACAGCAGCTATGGTCCCCCTGAGAGGCTGACCAGTGACGGAGGGCGGGGTATTGGTCATTGTTTCAGAGCCAACTGGATCTGAGTTTATGAAATTTCAGGAAGCTAATAACACACTCATGTCATCATCTTGCCTTTTTCAAATTGAATCCTTCTCGGCTGCGATTGGAGGAGATGAGAGATTCCATCACAGAGTTAGAAATAATAATGGAGAAGCCCCAAAGCTTGTACGACCTTGGAAAGAAAGTCAGACCAACATTCAGATGCTTCCTGGTAGCCATTTAACCGCAGGTGTATGCATATGCTCAAGCAGACCTGGTGGAGCCTGCCATAGCCCAAAGACAATAGCAAGATACAAGGGTTTGTGTTTGATCAGAAACTTCAAATGAGGAAGAGAACAAAAATAGCCAGGGTGATGCATGGAACTTGGACATATATTTCTGTAGCCCCATTTATTCCATAGTGCTTTGCAGAATATAAAATACAGGGGGTCACTACATCCCCCTCTGAAAGGCAGCCACTCTGCCTGACAGGAACACAATACAACCATTAGGACAGAAAATGATGGCAAATCCAATGCCTGTTTGAAATGATTAGGTTAGAAGTTAGACAGAGAGGACAGTTACCCAGTGTGGAGTTTGGCCAGGACACTGGGATGAAGAACCTTTCTCTTACCAAAATAAAAAAAAACAATCATGGAGTCTAAATCATCGTATGTGGGCCCAAATAGTGTAACTCATCCAAATTTGATGAAAGTTACTGCACAATCAGTGCAATTCCCCCAACACCGTGTCTGTGTCAGGTTAAGAACAGTGATTCAGAGGAACAAGTGGCGCCTACCATGGTATAGGGCTAGGAGTCAGCCTGTTAAAGGACAGCAAACATCCTGCCATCTTTTGTAACCAGTACACTGTGTATATTACCAGGTGGTGGTGGTGTAGGACTAACCCCTCTCCTGGTGGGTGGGTGTGCGGTGTTTTTCCTGGTATCAACCAGTCTTTGTGGTCTGTTCTGCAATGTCTGCATCTTCCATACTCCAGGCTGCATGAAGTTACATGGATCAGGAAAGCCAACGTGGGACTCAAGAGCTGTCACGTTCATAGAATGTCTGTGATGCTGAAATGCCATTCCTGAAAGTGAGGTGAAGCCCATGTTAAACAGGTAAGAAAGTCTCAAAGTTAATTCAATAAATCCGTGACCCCCAGTGAACTTCACAGCCACAGCAGGGTGAGAATTCAGGTTCTCCTGCTCCAAAAGGAGAAACCTCTCATTCCTTGAGCTAGAGCCGGAGACTTTCCATTAGCTGCTAGTTGTAAAGGGTCTATTTGCACAGTTCGATGGCTCAGGCTCTGGCTTTCAGAACGCAGTAGTCCAGACCCACACTACACCCACCCTAGACACAATGAACCAGCTATGCCACACCTCTTGTGTCTGTCTCTGTTATGGAAAGCGTTTTCCCGGTGTTCCCTGAGCCTCATTCATGCACTGAAGGTCTGCAAGGCTGTCTCATAGGAGAGATGGCCCTGGCCCTCTGTCTAGCCAGTATCTGGGCTGCCTGCTCCCCCTTCTCCCAGCTTCCCATGTCTTCAATTAATTTCTGTGTGCAATCCAATGACAGACAACCCCTGGGATAACAGAACCCAGGAGCTTCTCCGCTTGCTCAGATGCCTCTTCAGGGCTCACAAGACATTCTGAAATGGTTTAATCAAACATTCGCTTGACTCTCCCTCCTTCCTTTCCCATCACGTGAGCTCCTGAATTGGTCAGCATGCTGCGAGAGCATAATCCTGACATACCCGGTGCCAGTCCATCACCTGCCCGTCCAGAGCCAAGCCAGGTGTGTTTCTTTGCCTGTCAAATTGCGACTGTTGTTTCAGATTGTAGGATGCCAGGTTCCTGATGAAGCTGTAATTAAATAGTTGGATTGTGCCCTCAGGGAGGGGTTGGTGAGTGAGATTTGGCACCAAGGTTTTTCATTTCTGCAATCCCTGATTCCTTTTGAAAAGCTGTGGCCGGGCAATGGAGTGAGTCCCTCACAGGGGGGATGAAATATTTTCTAAGAGCTACTTTTGTAACATAAGTAAAATCAAAGCAAAGTGTGTCAAAATTCCCATTAAGACCCATTTAACTTCCCTTATTTCAAGACTAAGTAGGTTGCCGGGAGGTAGGTTTCGAATGTGCTGAAAAGGCCAGGAGAGACTATTGGATTACAGGGCAGAACAGAGCCAGAATCTGCTCCTACAGGGGTAAGCTAATCACTGTCAGTTTAATTCTGTCATGAGTTATTAGTTTTGCCCCATCTACTGCCTGGGGAGGAAGAAGAGGGAAAAGAGCAATTGTTGAGGGGCTGAGGGTGGATAGTTAGGCAGACCAATCTGTGGTGCAATCACAGCGCTGTGTGAATGATGGAATGTGATCCATACTGTTTGGGGTTTTCCTCTGGTTTCCTGAAAATGACGTATTTAGCGCTGGTACTTTGTACCTCACAGTATCTATTGCTAAAGGAGCCCAAAGTGTTTTGCAAATGTTAATTAAGCCTCACAGTGCAGCTCTCAGATAGCCAGGAGTTATTAGCTTGGCTTTATAGACAGGGAAACTGAGGCACGGAGCATTTCCTACCTGACTGTCACAGTCTAAAGGCACACAAGTACTCCATGGCAGAGAGGGTAATAGAAACCAGGCATGATGGCTGTTAGGCCTTGGTAGTGACCATTAGATAGCACTGCCTCCTTTAATAGACGCAGTGTCACAGTTGGGAAATATAGCCTCTTGGCAACACCACAAGGACGTATGGCTAAAATTCTTCTTTCCTGATGGCAAAAACCAGTACCACTGAGTCCTGATTTGTATGTCATCAAAGGCCTGTCTCAGGGCTACCATGTGCACATGCAAGCTGTAAAATGGATATTGCATGTGTAAGGAAAACCTCTCTTCTCTGTTGTTATTGTTTGATTTTCTGTTACAGTTGTCACCGTGGTTGTGAATGAGTGCTAAGGCCCTAGTCCTGCATACACTTATGCACTCGCTAAACTAGACAAACATGCACTTCAAGACTGTACGCTCTTTGCAGGGGGTAGTGTGTCTTCTAATCTGCACTGGAAGGCATGGAGCACACTTTGGACAAATGTAAAATAAATAATAATAGATTCCTGTGTTATTGCACACGAAACTCAGTTCTCGACACTGAGCTGATTGTGGTATTGGTGTGGTAGGAATTTGCATAGTTGTACTGACGAAGGATGCTCTTGTGCACAAAAGGATGTGCGTTCTAAACCTGACTCTCTGTGGCTTTTCGTGTATTATTTATGCCATTGTTTTCAAGCGTGGCTGCTTTAAATTAATGACTGCAATCCATATGTAGGCCCCAAGATGAGTGGTCTTGTTTTGCAGAGGTGCTGTGTATACATACATCCCACTCAAGACAATTGGGTCAGTTGTTTGAAACTAGGCTCCCAGAATCTAGGGTGGGGACATTTGTGAAAATTAAATTTTGGCCTCATTTTCAAAAGTAGCATCTAATTTTGGGTGCCTCACATTTTAACATCCGCTTGGGACCCCCAGCCGTCTAACACGAGGCACTGGAAAGCAGAGATACCTGAAATGAGAGATTACTTCTGAAAATGTGAAACTTGGTTGGTCAGCGAAGCATCTAGAGAGAGAGCGATTGAAATTAGAGAAATGAAGTCAAGAGTTTAGCCTGAGCTTCCCAGCAGCAGGCAAAGACGATAATGTATTGGATTTGATACATGATAAGCCAACCCTTGAGAAACCGTGACTGGTGAAAGATCTGCCCATGTCTCTGCATGATTAGAAAGGAGTAGTCAGCTTACAATGAAGACTATGAAACAGGGAATTTTGGGTGCAATAAGGCAAGACAGAACTACAAATCAGGGCAAGCTGAGAAGCTGACCTTAACATCCGGAAGTTTGACCAGTGAGTGAACAGCTAAAATTCGTGAGCTAAAGATTTGGGGTGCTGGCCCGATAGACCCAAGTTTCTCCTGTTTCTGGCTGTGTTGGTGAGTAATGAGTAGGTGTACACCAGGGCCAGGCGCTGAGAAAGCTACAACAGAGAAACTAAAATAAAATTGCTGCTTGATTCTGCATGAGCCCACAACCAATAGTCTGGATGCAAAAATAAGAAAAAGAAACAATAAAAGTTCTCAAATTCCACCTCCTAGAAGCAGTGACTGCAAGGAAAATAGCTGTAACAGAATTGATCCATTACCTCTATTACTGCTCCTTGAGTTTGCCAGTTGGACTCGCAAAGCATAAAGCAGACAGTGTCAAGTGAGCAGTACAGGGATTGCAGGGTCGCTGCTGATGCGGCAGTTCATGGAAAGCAGATAATCCAGCAATCAGGTAGGTCTAGGAAGTCATTTGAGACTGTCAGAGGATACAGTGCTCCCTGGCAACTGTAGCAACAGCTGTTTTTGCTGGCTCCCTGGTTGATAAAGTCTCCCCTGCACCTTACTGCTGAGTAAATGAACCTCCAAAGCTCAGGATTTAAGGAACATATTAACATTCTGCTCCGAGGAAACCTTTCCCATAAGCTAATGTGGGGGTGCCCCCATTACTGTGCCGAGATATTTCCTTTGCTGCTCAGTGCTGTTTGCACTATGTCCTTGTGAGGCTGTGTCAGTCCCTGACTATATTTCAGAGCTATTTTAATGTCCTGCAAGCGGTGACAGTCTCCATTAAACAGGGACCAGTTGTTACCGCAACAAGGTGTTTATGAATCTCTTCCAAAATAAGCAAGATGCCACGTATCTGGACAGTGAGACAGATGTGGGTAGTACTCTTGATGTATGCTTGTTCAGAGGCTGCCTGCCATACAGCTAGGTAAAATTCAGGATGACTTGCAATCAGTTCTGAAGAGGACTAAGGTTGGAATAGCAAGTGCCACAGAAGGTCAGCATTGAGATGCGTCAAGAGTTGAGAGGGAAGGCAAGGTTTGGAGTAGCACCAGGGCCTGCAGGTCAGGTCTGAGGTGCTTTGAGAGAACCAGGGAAAAGGGATTATTTATGTAAGACACCTCTAAAATTCAGACATATTTTATTGTTTTTGACGGATTCTTTAATGTTCTTGGCTCACCTGGAGAGGCACTGAGGCTGCATGCCAGGGTGAGAAGACGTGCGGGCTAGCACCTGCCCTGGTTTTCATACACCTTATGCCCATCAAATTGAGGCGCTAAAGAACAGTTCTGGAAGTATCATAGTTGCTTTTCACAATTATTTCCTGTACAGTGAAGTTGACAACTGGGTGCCAGGAAATCTCTCTATGGGGGGATAGTAAGATTTTCACTGAAGGGAGCTGAAAGAATAGCTCAAGGAGGTCAAACTATGGTCACCCATAAGCCACTGGTTCCATTTTCACCCCAGGCCAATAGTGTTGAAAAGTCATTTTCAACTGTTTAGTGACACTGATGGGAAATGAGTCTGTCTCAGTCTGTTTCCTAGAGGACAGGGGGTCAACATCACTTCCTGGCACAGATTTTCTTCCTTGTTGGCAATCTCAGCAGAGAAGCCAAAGTCAGACATAGCCATGGAGTCTGTATTCTGTCTCCCTGAGTGGTGGCTTCTTTTACACTTATTTGCAAACCAAGGTGGTGGTCCTGGACTGTCCTGCTCATGTTGTATCAGTTATGTTGTGGATTGAGGACTTTGGTTTCCAGGGTTGTTGCTCTAGCACTTTCAGTCACCATGATGTTCATTCTTAATGAACAAACCACCCACCAAGCAGAGCGTGTTGAGGAACTGGGGCCTTGTATCTGATTCCTGGGATCATGATATTTGGGGTACCTCTAGGGCAGTGTAATAATGTTGCACTATAACTTACCTCTGCCTTTTCAGATGGGGCCTAACACAGTCAGTTCATTCTGTAGACAAAATTTTCAGCATGGCTCAGCACCCACAGTCAGGTTCAGATTTTCAAAAGAACTCATTGCTTTTGAAAATCTAGCCCCAGTTTTGCTGTGCTGAGCACTTGAAAATCTGGCCCTGAGCTCTTTTGAAATTGATCCTCTATTTTGCTTCTGCTCCAAATATCTCCTCCTACTCTTTAAAAAAGAGATCAGCTCTGAGTCTCAGAGACCAACACTGAGAAGCCATTTCAGTGTCTTTGTTGATTGTCTTCCAGGGTCTGCTGATCTTTCATTAATTGCTGTAAACCTTGAACTACATGGTCTTGCTTTAGTCTCTGCATACCAGTGAGGGGAGAGACAAGATACCTTGAAACTTCAGCTGGTACAGAATTCAGCTGCCTCTTTACTTAGTGAAGTGTTTCATGTACACTTTTGTTCCAGAGAGTGCATTATTGTCCAGTTTATTTCCACATTGGTGAGTTTGACCTATAGGACTCTTAGCAGTTTGGGTTCTGTGAATCTTAGAAGCTGTCTCCCTCCTTGTGTCCTGACTTGGCAATTGAGATCAGCTAGAATACTCAACCCCTCAGTTGTATACCTGGTGCTGCGGGTAAGATGTTCTGGAGTTATCGCCCCCTGGGCGCTTGATCTCACAGAGCTGCTGGTTGACTTTGAGGGCGTGTTGCAAGACCCAAGTTTTTCAAAGAAAGAGTGAGTTTGTTGAGAAGATTATGATTGTGAGCTGCCGTGTCTTATTTAGGTGTCAGTTTGGCATCATATCCACTTAGATTTGTGAGTGTGCTGGATATTTTAAAATCTTTTTCAGGAGTCTAGCAATTTAATAATAGATGCATAGTACAAACTGAAAGTCTCTGTGTTCTTTTGAATCACCCCATGGGTTTCTAAAATTAATCTAATGTGTGAGTCTCTGCTTACTGGATTGCATGGAAATTAAATCATTCAGCTTTGTTAGGAACATTTGTTTAAAAGAATATTTTTTGGCCTTCAGAGTTGTAGTAGATCCCACTTCATCTGGGTGGCAGGGTGGGTGGAGGTGGGTTGGCTGGTTGGTTGGTTTTGCTTCGCAGTTCACCCTATTACTTTTAGCCTGCTTTTTGTGTGTTTGCTACCACATTAAGAAGGCAGATGTGAAAGAGGTAAACTGGAACTTAGCACTTTGATGCTTGGGTTTTCATTGATGTTACAAAGCCCTGGCTGGGACATAAGGAGAGCTAGAACCTGTACTCTCTAGCATAGACCCCGGCCAGTTAAGCTAACGGGTTGAGTTTGTGAGCTGTGATCACTAGCCAGCAGCTGTCCTTTGAAGATCAGGCACCAAAAAAGACAAATACACATTTGATCAGTGTGTTGCACAGATAATGTTAAGGCTTCCTTCTCTCTAAGATTGTAGATGCCAATGCAAGACATTAGTTGCATCTCTACTGTCCCCATCAGATGATCCTCATGGGCTTGTTGTCTCATAATGCATGTTACTGGGTGTGTCCCAGGACTCTTGGGGTTATAGACAAAGTGGACCTTCCTCCAGCTGTTCTCGTGGAGATACAATAATCACACCTGTTGTGCTGCTTCACATCAGATGTCTGCTGCTGTTTGCTCATATCATCCAAAGCCACTTGTCCAACTAGTTGCTATTCAAAGAGGTTTGTTTGAGTTTTTTATTTTTTTATTTTTATTCAGACTTCCTCAAGACCTCCTCAAAAGGCTCTGGCATATCATTATACAGATGTGGCACAGCAGCCTTGGTTGCAAAATATATCCGGAATGGCAGTTGGTAGCAGTGTTGTGCAATCTCCATTAACTTACGGAAACCACTGTGAGATACTATTAAAGAGACTCCAGTCCTCATCTATCACTCCAGCCGTCAGCCGAAAGGGCATGCACATGCAGACAATACAGGAGTTGTAGCCTCTGGAAAACTTTTCTCTTGAAGTATGTTCTCTTGCATGGTTGTGGGAGGCACAGAATGAATGATTTGGCGCTTGTGTGATGCCCTTCACAGCACCTAATACCAAGTCCTTCTTGATTACATTGCCATTTGTATTTTGCCATAAGGTTCTCTTAAGGTTCCATCACCACTGCTACTGTCATATCATGGTTCAAAACTTGTTTTGAAATGATTGTATAAAATTGTTTTGGTGGTGGCAGATAACAGAACAAGGAGCAATGGTTGCAAGTTGCAGTGGCGGAGGTCTAGGTCAGATATTAGGTAAAACTTTTTCACTGGGGGGTAGTGAAGTACTGGAATGGGTTACCTACAGAGATGCTGGAATCTCCATCCATGGACGTTTTTAAGGCCCAACTTGACAAAGATCTGGCTGGGACGATTTAGCTGAGGTTGGTCCTGCTTTGAGCCTGGGGTTTGACTAGATGACCCCCTGAGGTCCCTTTCAACTCAAATCATCTATGATTCTATGATTGGGAAGTCAAAACAACTTTAATGAGCTGAAGTTACCATGATGGGCCAGGTTAAGGGCTACAGAGGAAGGGACCCAAATACTGTGTTTTCATGCAGCATATTTTCTTTTCACTGCAGAATCCAGCAAAAGTCTTCGGACTTGCTGTAAGGGTGTAGGATGAATTCATCCAGCCCTATGGTTGCTGTCATTAGTGGAGGTATATCTGATCAGTTGCTTGCTGCCAGCCTATCCCAATTTGGGATAATCAACTTTGTGGTGTTTGACACTGAGAAACATGGTCAAGGAGCGAGATGCATCAGCATTGACTATGGAGTTGCCCACATCGTCGACCATGCTCTTCAGTTCTGCACAGTCAGTAGCTCCAGGTTTGCCAACACTGTCTCTCTCTCATATTCAAAAATGTGGAGAGAGTGTGGAATGACGCCACTGAGGAACTGGGCCAAAGCAAGTGGCTGGACTGCATGTGATTATTGAGTCAAGAGGGACCCAATCTGCACAGGTCTAGTGCATCTGAATGGAAACCACTGGACCAGGAGGTTGATTGAAATTAAGAAGTTGACAAATAGAAGGTTAGTAAACTCAGCTGTTTTGATTACTTGATAATTGCTCACCATGGCAAATGTGCAGACAGAATCCAGTGCACCCAAAATTCATCATCTCCTTAACGGTTAATTTGAGCCAGTTCTCAGCCCTACAACTAGTGTTATGGAGCTCCTTTCTGTCTGGGTCTTACTAGTAGCTTTTCCAAATAAGCTGGGTCTTGGCTAATGGGAGGAGGCATTTGTGAAGTGTCCCCTGGACTGGAAGCAACACTGCTAAATTCTAGCCAATGTTGGACTATCATTAGTGCAAGGAGATTTGAGTCTGCTCACAAAGCGCCCCATGAGCATTGTCTCCTTTCCCAGGAGAGAGAAATTACCCATGAACTTCTCTGGCGTATTGATGAAGTCACCGGCACAAATGGGGACCTGCTGCAGTCGTGTTTAACCAAAACGCAGCTCTGGGGAGTTGCAACCCCCTAACTGTCTGCCGGGTTGAAGAGTTTGCCTTCAAGGCCAGGAAGAAAATTGGGATTTGTGGAGCCTGCCTGGTTAGCCCATGCCAGGGAATGCAGTGATGAGTGGTCTTTTTCCACTGGAGCCATACACTGGCACTGGAAATGAGAGAGATGAGATATGGAACTGGGAAGCCCCCACTGTCACTATTGACTCTCATCCAGTTGGTGCATTCCCCACTAACTGGAATCTGATCTTGAAAGCCACGCAAGCCATGCTGAAGGCAGGCACAGTGGGTCACTTAAAAGGTTAGGCAAAGACTCCTTGTCGAAGGAAGCTACTAACTTGCAGCTGAGAATCCCGAAGCTCCACTTCTCATGTCAGGTTGTTTATCACTGTGACTTTATTGCAGTTTATTATATGACAACTCCTTCTCCTGTGCTCCCACTACTCCATAGTCACCTTTTGCTTATTTCAGTCTCTGCAGACATATTAAATCCTGTGAGGTCTGCTCAGACATAATTGCCACCGTTCCATTACTTCACCGTCAGCATCTGTTACACTCATAAGAATCAGTCACCAAATCAGAAAATAATAAAGGTGATATTATGAGTGGAGGGGGAGAGAAGATTAAAAAATCTGTTTAAAGAGCATTTTGGTCTGTGTGCTATTTATTGCTGATCTTGGGTTTGGCTTATTCTTGTTGTTGCTGTATTTGTTCTTATTTTCCTCTAAACGTGAAGCCACGGGCTTGTAATTTCATTGCAATTCTGATATGGAAAAGGGGTGCTCTCTTTTTAGAACTTGCTGCTCCCAAAGAACAGCCATTGTGATGTCTTTACAGCTAGTTCAACAGCTAATTAAAACCTTTGTTCATCTAATCTGCACTCACACTCTTTGAAGCCAATACAGACATTCTCACTTAAGCAAAACTCCCATTGACCATAATGGAGTCACTCCCATTACATGAGGGGCCCAACTGCCCTCTCATTTGCTCCTGATTTAAATTTGTGTAACTCCACCAGTGTGAATGGGGTTACACTGGTGTCAGTCTATTGAAAGAAGTATTGGGTGCTGGCTCTGAAACAGGCCCTACGCTCTGTAGCAAGGCCTTACTGATGTTCTTGCACTACCTCAGATTATTAAACCTGGAAGAATTTAAAAAAAAATCTAGCTTACTTCCCCACACCTTTGTTTATTTTATGCCCTTATTTCAATTTGGCCAGTGCAGTGGGCCACTCAGTCCCATTTTCCAGAGCTCTTGTGCGGGCATGCTCTTACAGCATGTGGTTGCAAAAACAGCAGAAGATTCAAATCCAAACACTGCCTCACCTCCCATATTTTAACTTTTTTTTATTTTTTTTAAATACATGAAGAAAAAATCTATCAGTCTTGGCTTTTGGAAAGAGAACAGGCCAGCCAAGTGGAATAGCCAGGAGCAGATGATAACATTTCATTTATTTGTATTGTGGTGGCATCTAGACATTCTACTTATGGATCAGGACCTCACCATGTGGTTCAGACACAGAACAAAATGATGGTCCCCATCTCCCAGAACTTACAATTGGAGTACAGACAAGACAACAGGTAGATACAGACACATGCTCCCATGTTCCCATGTGACACATTTGGACAGTGAATCTGGACACGTAAAGGCTTTACGCCTGCTGCTCTTCCCTTTCCTGAATAGGTGGGCATGGACAGGAAATGCCAATGTCCCTGCTGGCCCTTCTGTGTGGATGAGGGGAGGTAGGTGGGGGACAGCAAATTCCTGTCCTCAGTGGAGCAGGGAACGAGTTCTGCCTTCCCTGCTCATGTACGATACTTTTTATGTGGGTGGTTCCTATATTGACCTGTCTGTCTATGTGCTTGTTGCCATATGTCAGGACATGCAGTGACTTTAACTGTGTCTGCTAAGTGCATACACAAAAAGGAAAACCAGACTTAAAAAAAATAACCACATCTCAAGTGGTACTGTTTATTTCTCAGCATTTTCTTTCTTTTCACTGCAAGCTGATGAGGGCTGGATTGACGTGGGTAATCTCAGAAGTCAAAAAGGTCACATTGCTTTTGGCAAGAGCCTCAGGGGCTACCCAAGTTATTTAGCCATAGGCAGTAGCTGTCTCCTGGTCTCCGGCTGCCTGTTTGATTCAGTGACACTACACTGCAGGGTTTGTGACATCCATTGGGGAAGAGGCTAGACTGCCTTTCATTCTTGCATTTCAGCTGGGGCTAGAATTTGGCTGTGCCCTGAACAAGCTGCATTGGTCCCTGTCTGGGAATAGCCCACAAACAGCTTTCACTTGGACCTGATGGGCAATATAGCTGCTGGAACAGATATGTCTATAAACAGGACTCCAAGTCAAGCTTCTACAGCCAGGGGCCGAGGGATGGCTGCCTTGTAATCACCCCAGCTTACTGTTAGAAACATCTTGGTCAGATTTTATCGGGGTCTGAACAGGAACAGCTTTGATGGATTGTCTCCGGCCCGGGAGATTAGAAGCGTTGGTGGTTGCCTCCCATGGTGCAAGATATTTCTGCCTGTCCAGCTGAGATGCAGTTGAAGTGAAATTGATTTGATTTCTCTCCTCTCTTCTTCTAGTTAGGAACTAGCTTTTGTGTTTCTTGACTAAATGGCTGATTCTAATGTAGCCCCAGTGACCAAAAGGCATGACTATCCAATGGCCATTGATGGTGTGGATTCAAGTTTCTTGTGGCTACCTGTCCACATCAGAATACCTACCATTCTAAACAGTAAAACTGAAACAAAGAGGGGGTCCTGTGCACTTTTAAAGACTAACAAATTTATTTATTGCGTAAGGTTTCGTGGATGTAATCCTGCATCTGAGGAAGTGGAATTATGCCAAAAAACAAACAAAAAAACCAAAAACCCCTATGCAATATGTTAATCTTTGAAAGTGCCACAGAACTTCTTTGTTATGGTTTTGGAATAGACTAACACAGCTACCCCTCATGTCACCACTCTAATCAGTGCTTTTGATGATAGACTCAACAGAAGGTCCTGCATAGCGAGGTCTCTGAGTGTGTGTGCATGCATGTGGCGGCCCAGGGGGGGAATCACCCACAGAGCAAAGCATGTGCAGATGGGGATGTGACATCAGTGGCCAGTTCTAACCTCTTGGGAGTACTGCAGGGTCTGGAAGGCAAGATGTTTACACTTGATGCAGTGTCCTAGTGGGATCAAATGAAGAGGTACAAGCATAGAGCAGTATGGTCAGATAGATGGGTAAGAGAGAATTTTGATGGCCTTGTCTTGATGGGTTAGCAGGGGCCAGGTTGGGTACTCAGGAGGGTGGAGAAAGGAGGTTGCAGTAGTCATGCTGCGAGTTGATCAGGGCTTGGGGTAGATGCCCAGGCAAGAGAAAGGAAGGGTCAGATTTTTGCAAAGTTGTAAGAAACAGCAGGATTTGGTTCAGGTGGAATGTGTGGAAAGATGGGGGGGGGGGTCGGAGATTACCCTTGGGCTGGGTGCCTGGCTCATGGGACGATGATGGTTTAAAAGAGCTTGGGGGAGTTGAGAGAGATTGTGAAGGAAAATAAAGAGGTCCATTCTACGCATGTGAAGAATGATTGATGGACACAGCACTAATTCAGGCAGCATTTGGAGGGATACATTAGCACAGTCAATTCCACTAACTTCAGTTTGTCAGGCTTAGCGTCATCCCAGCAGAATCCCGTGCAACTATGTAAAACCTAGAACCAAGACCTCCAGATGGATTCGGAGGTTGCCTTGGCCAATCTTAGGTATTTAGCAGGTCTGCTGTTAGTTCCCACTGTGCAGTGGGCCAGGAGGTTAAATATTTCCTCTGATGACTTCTCAATAGCAGCGTTCAGCTTCTTTGTACATCACCCAGCTATTCTCACATGCCATGCATAAACTGTAGGGACTGGCCCCTGAATTACCTTCACTTGATCACAGGGATTTCCCTAACAACCTCCCTACACCCCCCTTGAATTTCTCAAACCCCCCCCCCAGTTGTCAGCTAGTAACAGTGTTATACCAATTTAGAAAGCACCCCAACACCCCCTACGTCTCCCCTTACACCCCCTGCTAATTTCAAGTCCTGGGGAGAATACTGCTTGACCAGTTTCCCTTTGCTTGTTTTGAGATGTAATGATCTGCAATCGACCTGCTGGCTGATTTTATGTGTGATTATTCACTCCTTTTATAAAACAGAAAATAAATTCTTCCATACAATGGGAGTGTGAAACACAAGCTTCCCCTGCCCCCACCTGGGCTATAGCAGCCAGTTGCCAAATGGAAACACTGGATGTTGAATGCTTTGAGAGCAACTGGAGTTTCCAGTAATGCTGGGCAGGCCCTGGCTCCAGAAAGGAGCATGGGTGTGCGTGGGGGAGACAGGAACTGAGGCAGGAAGTGTGCATTGGTGCTTCAGGAAGTGAGTGGCTGAGAAGCCAAAACCTGTCAGGCTGTAGCAGCATTCCTAAGCCATGGAAACCCGAGTCACTCTTCCTGAAGGATGCCTGGAATACCTCTGGCTTTGCAGAGTCTTTCTGCTGAGCCCTTAGCACTGACTGGAAGGACTCACTCCCTGTGCAGAATAGAGGGGAAAGGGCTGCACTGGGGGAATAAAAACCTGGCTCCCTTTCCAACATGAAGATCCAGGCTGTGGGCAAGAACTCTCATTGTTCCGCCGAGGGTCACTAGAGCTATTGCTCACCTGACGGAAGGATAGGGTGACAATTCATCCCATCTTGGCCAAGACGGTCCCCTTTTTAAGCCCTGACCCCACATGTCCTGACTGTTGTTTGTTTATTTTGGCAAAACTGGGCATTAGTCCCATTTGCTCATACCAGGTGATGATCAGTTGGCAAAATTAAATGATTTTTACCAAAAGAGTGAGTTGCACCTCCAAACGAGGCACAGAGGAACGTTAGGTGGGCAAGCGGCGACATGAGGTGCTGGTGGTGGGGCTTGGGCGGACAGGCAGTGCAGGCCTCAGGCGATCATTCCCCAAGTGTGCAGGACTTGGGTGGGTGGGGTCCTGTTTTTATTTTGCTAAATATGGTCACCCCAAGGAGGGATGAGGGGAGATACTGAGTTATTTGGCCAGTGGGTGCATTGGATGAACTAGCGGTTATTCAGACAAGAAAGCCCTGGGTGGGGAAGAGGATTTATGAGACCTAAGTTTTAGTCAATGGATTTCATTTCTAAGCACAGATGGGGGATGAAAAAGCTCCACTAGAGAAACCGAGATACACAAGAGGGCAGTGAAGTGACTTCCTCAAGGTCTCAATGGAAAGTCAGTGTCAGAGGCAGGAATAAGACCCCAGAATTCCTAAGCCCTGGTCCTTTTGCTTAAACCATTAAACTAATTCCTCTCTTTAGACCACATCCCTTCCCATGCACAGTTTGATTGCTAGGCGTGAACAGGAAATTCATTATTCAGAGGTGAACAGATATGCAGCCAAAACCCAATTGCTAAATGAAATGGCAGATGGCTTGTGTGTATTTAAGCTAGGATGATGACTGTGTGGTGACCTCCATGAAGTAATAAGTAATACAGGAGCACAGTGATTCACACACTTTAGAGGCACAAGAACCAGTGAGCTGATCTTGTCCAATCCCCTGCTACCGTCCCGGCAGAACATCCCAGAGAGTTTTGTCTGAAAAATTCCTGATATGGGGCTTCAGACTAGAGCTGGCTGAAACGTGTGGCTTGTGGCTTTTGATTGGTTCTGGAATGTGCTTTTGTTCTAGATTAGAGTGAAACTGAAATTTCTTCCAAACCAGAAAGTTTGAAATAAACTTGCTCTGCATGACCAGAAAACTGTTGTAGAGGTGAAACGAACAAGAATGTCAGTTTTATTCAACAGCCGCCAGAGGATCTGCAGCTTCAGGGAAGGTCTGTCATGTAGACTGCCTCAGGGCTGTAGACCCCAGGAGGCTGAGGTCCCAGGGAAGGCCAAATGGCAGAGCTATGGATCCTAGAAACCTGGAATCTGGACAGTCCACGTGTTTCTTCAGAGAATTTCCCACACTCTCTATTTCAGAGACTTTCTTGGAAGACTATTCCAGAGTCTACTCAACTGTGAAGTCTGGTGACATCTGATGGCCTGCCAAAATCTCCCTTGAGTTTCATTACATGATTTCCCTCCTCAGCCCATGGTATATGGTCCCTCCCCTCTCCATCACTTGAACTGTTGGAAGACTCCCACCAAATCACACCTTGGTCATTTTGCCTCCAATCTGTACATGTAAGACTTACCGTTTTGCACCTTCCCTGGTAGGCCAGTGCCCCCAAACCCCCCATCTGTTTCTCTCTGCCAATTTGTCAAGAGTCTTTCTTCCACTGTGGTGCCCAAACCACGTGCAGTATTTTGTAGGTGGCCAAACCAGCAACATATAAAGATGGAAGTCAGCTCCCTGCATACTTTTTTTCCTCATCTCCACCCACATCCATAATACATATTGCCTTTGAAAATATAGCCTATTTCAATTTACCCAGTCATCTTCCACTCTGGCTATTTTTTGCTGCTCCCTCCACTCCATCTGCATTTTAAGCCCCTCTCTACTTTACTGCCCTCTATAAGATCCTGACATATTATACAGACAGGGTCTGTAATATTATCTTAATTGGGGCAGCTTCTGTTGGTGAAGAAAAGCTCTTAAATTGCACAGAGCTCTTCTTCCTGTCTAGAAACGGAAATCCCAGCGCCACAGCAAAATGCAAGGTGGACAGATTATTTAGTGTAAGTAGTTAGCACATATTATAAGGGACCATTCAAGGTAGAGTTGTCCTTTTAACACCTCTGCAGTCATAAGACAGAAAGAAGGGGTTAGTGCATTACAGATTGTTGTAATAAGCCATAAATCCTGTGTCTGTGTTTGGTCCATGATTTTTGGAGTCTAGCAGTCTGATTTATTATGGCATTAGTGTTTCCCAAACATTTTCCTCCCAATATATAGCTATGCTTTCAAGTTGTTTTTCCTTCACCTGAAGTCTCTTGCATTTCTCTGGGTTCAATCTTACTTGGCTCCTTTCTTCCACCTCTCTCTCCCCTCCCTCTTGGATTTCTAGAACTCTTCCTAGCTTTGTGTCCTTTAGTTAAGCTAACAATGTGCCACTTGTAATAATCCTTGCGGAGAAAGGGGTTAACAACCTGGTCAGCAAGTCCCAGGACAGCCAATAGAAACAAAGTACAGGTTTTTGAATTGGAGCAGCAGCCTTGCCTGTTCCTGTTTGGATGCAGCAGAGCTTCTGAAAGGATCAGGAGGAGGCCAGGTAGAAAGGCCTGAAGAAGGATCCAGAGACATCCTTACTAAAGATAAGCTCAAGTTTGTACTGACCAGGCGTGAGTAAAACAGGGAATGTTTACTTAGACGCGGTCAGGGTATTTCTTTGTTTTTGGTTTGTTCTTTGATTTCTCTGTGCTGAGCACTTGCACCCCTTCCTACTACCCTGTAACTACCTAAGTTAAATCCCAGAGAAGCAACTCTCTGTGTTCTTATCTGTTCTTTTTAATTAAAGATTTTACCTTTTAGAGTAAGCTCTGGTTCTGTGTCCTGAAAGGCAAGAGGTTTGTGTGCATGTGCCTTAGACTGCACAGCCAGCTGCTAAGGGGGATTCTGTTCCATTTCCAGCTGATATCCCAGCTGGGGTTCAGTCACACTCCTGAGAGGAATAAAACTGATTGAGGATACCTCACAGGAAGGCATTCCCAAGTGTGCCTTCCTGGGTTTCAAGAGGTTTTTGCTTTTGGTTGGTGGCAGCGATACCACTCCAAGGTCAGGAATTGGAGGCCTTGGTGAGTTTTAAGATCAGGCTTTAAGGCCAGTGGCTTTTAAGGCCTGTTGCAGGCCCCCACCTTCTGCACTCAGAGTGGGGAAACAGCCTTGACACCACTCACTTCCTCTTCCAGATCATGAATGAAGATATTTAAACCAACCTGAACCTTGCACTGATCCATGAGAGACCCCACTGGATGCTCCAGATCAGCTTAATTCATAATAATCAGTCTCTTCTTATGGGTCTTCTACCAGCATTCACTCCACTATAAGATGCCATTGTTGGGTCTTTTTGATCTAGTTTTTCTAATTCAAAACCAATCCAATGGCTGTATCCAGCCACCCACTAACTTTGCAATTAGACTGGAAAATGCCCTTTCTAGTTTGTCTGACACAATCTGCTCTTCACAAACCCTGCGGTGTTGAGTTCCAAAGGGGCAGCCGTGTTACTCTAATAAAGCAAAAAAAGCAAGGAGTGTTGTGGCACTTAAAGACTAACAGATTTATTTATCGCATGAGCTTTCATGGGAGAAAATCCCACTTTGTCAGAGAGTTTGAAGAGGCTTCAAAGCATCTGACAAAGTGAGATTTTTCTCCCACAAAAGCTCATGTGATAAATAAACCTGTTAGTCTTTAAATGCCACAAGACTCCTTGCTTTCTTTTCCTGTGCTGTTGGCTACTTATTTGATTGTTATATTCCAGGTGCTCACCCTTGATTTGTTCTGCTTTATGTGCTGAATGCCCACACTAGGTCTGGCAGTTACTGGGAGACAGCAGCCAACGAGGGGGTGTGTGGTTTGGAGTGTCAAAATCCTGACATTTGTGCTTTTTCCTAAATAAACATTTTATAGATAGACACATGAGCTGGGTCAGCCCCCTCTTAAAAATATACTCTTTGGGCTCTGTGTTAACACTTTCCAATGCAAGTGGCTGCCTATCCTTGTGGCTTGCTGGTTTGCTTGGATACTTGCACCTCCTCCTTGCACCTAGGAATCATCACTGATTTGCATTTATTATTGAGCTCTCAGGGTGTGAAACTCTGCCTTCAGGCTTTCTGAATTAGGACCCTCTCTCATCACAACTGTAAGGTTCTGCTTTCTCTCAGAGAGGAACTTTCATTCTCCACCCTTTCAAAGCCACCTTAAGCATGCATGTCCTTCCCCTGAGTGTGTCCACAGGTCATTTGTTTCAGGCAGGGTAATAGCTGTAATCTAGGGATTGGGGTGATGTTCTTGTGATCTGGTGTTGCTGTTGCACATAGCCTGCCAAGTTTTTTTCCTAACTGTACGAGCACATTTTGGCTCTCAGGAAGACATACTATGTTTTGGGTTATGCAAGGTTTTGTACAGAAGCAGTTTGTGGAGCAAGGTGGTTGTGTACAGGGGGTCTTCTGCCTGCCTGGAGCTTTGATTAGCGTCCATCTTTGATAGATTTTTCTCCTAGGAACTACACATTGGTTTTGGCTGAGCATTGTAGAAGAAGGCACTGCCCTGTACACTGCTTGACCATCTCATCTCAGCACTGCTTTTCAGTGGAGCAGGTGAGGCCCTCAACATCTGCTGCTGTGTAGCACGGAGGCAAGACTGGAATCAGAATGGCATGCTGTGCTGAGAAAAAGGTGTGACATTATTTGTTGTTGTGGTTACCCTATGCAACTGTATTCCTGGCTCTGATTCCAGGACTGGGAAAGGTATGCAAAGCTTTCATGTCTCTGTTTGTCTGAGTGCATGCATCATGAGGCGTAAACAGAACGATAATTAGTTACACAGGCCTCTATGAGAAAACAGAAAAGCTGTGCCGGCTGGGTTTCCAGGGAAGGAAATCCCAGCTCCCCAGCAGTCTGTGTGCTCCAAATAATCACAGGGAGCATGGAGCAGGAAGTGATTGTTAGGAATGAGCAAGGAAACAGGTCCACCACTTCTAGCAGAGCAAACCCTTTAGGACTGGAAGAGGGAGTAGAAATGGGAAACAGTGATTTGAGATCTCAGACAAGAGGTGCTAGTGATGTGCAAGAGGGAGAGAAGCTACAAACATTGCACTACCGTTCCAGGGGTGCATTGGAAAACCCCGTATGTGATCTGCTAATTACATTAAATGGATTCTCTCTACAAATTCACATGTGAGTATACCTTGGGGTAATTAGGAAAGGGTGCTGCCATTGCCAAGTCTTCATAATAAATGCAACAGGCAGCCAGAATTCCTGTAGTTTTTTGTCTTTGTGGCCGATCTGTCTAAACCCATTGGGTGAGGACATAAGTCCTGATGCATAACAGCCAACACCAACACTCTGATGCTGCAGAGATCGCAGGCAGCTGATTAAAGCATCTAGTTTGTTGCTCGCTTATTTTCCAGGGAGGAAGCTGTGGGTCCAGGAATCCCCTGTGCATCATCGTGATGCAATGGCTCCCTTTCCAGCATTGTGTACATTAGCATTGACTTTCGATTGCCCTCCCGCCCACGCACAGCAATAACTCCTATTGTATTGTAACATATCGTGACTCAGCTGATGTGTTGTGACATGCAAGAACGGCAAGCCTGGTGTATTTGTGGTGCAGCTGCCTTCAGAGACGGGGAAGGAGCCGTCATGAAACAGCACGCAGAGAAATCTGTTATGCCTCACAGAGATCCTACATCCCTGCTCCTCTTGGCTGGCTAGTTTGTAGGCAAAAGGGGCTTCTCTGGAAATGCGCACAGGAGTTTGTGTGCTCTGGGAAATGGGAGGTGGAGGAGTAAGGAGAGAGCTAGGAAGAGGGGGAAATGGAGAGGGCGGACCGGGCATCTAATGAGGGTAACGGGGTGGGAGAGGAAGTTAGGGGGAGGAGTCAGGGTGAGTTTAAAACCTTAAAGCGCAATTAGTCAAACCTGAATTGTTTTTCTAAACTCTTAATGAAAACAAAGAGTGGGGCATGGACCAGATGGTGCCAGGGGATCAAATAAATGTCGCACTCAGGAAGCAGGTGCTACTGGGAATGTTTCCTGCCAGTCCTGCTGCTGCTCACAGCCACTTTTATTATTTGTTATTTTTCAGGACTGCAGCTGGGGTTTCCCTCCAGCTGTGTGGAAACATGTTTAAGGCTGGTCATGGCTGGAGAGGGGAAGGCCCATGAGGGCTGAACAACAAGCCTGTGATGTTTGGGCTTCTTGGGAAATGTGCAAAGGACCCACTGGGTCAGGTTTCCCTGGCGGGCCTGGATTGTTGCTGGCTATCCATCAAAGGGTCTCTTCCACCAGCTTCCCCAGGTACAACTATAGGGGCCCTTCCAGAAGCATGGAGCCAGCCCTGTCCATCTCAGCCGTCACTATTAAGTTTTATATTTCAGTCTTGCCCATCTAGGATTTCATTGAGGTTCCCATTTTCTCTATGGGAAGGAGAAAAATTGTTCCCATGCAGATTACAGAACTGCCAACCTCAAGCATTCAAAAATCAGGAGTCTACCCCTCAGAAATGAAATAGACTTAAATACAATTAAATTTAAAAATAATAATGTGGGAATTCTTTTTCTTTGCTGTCTTGTTTCTGAGCCATTAGTTTGGGGGAGGAGGGATTTGAAGCTTTCCTCTGCAACTGAGGGCTAGAATAGAAACCTACCCTTATAGAAATCAAGGCAGCCAGCCAGCCGAGCTTCTCATGTAATGACAGGACTCTGGGGGCTGGGGCTTTAAGAAACCACCAAATATCACAAAACTTGACATAATGGTGACACTGACTGAGGTGCTTGGTTTGACTGAATGATTATGGGGGGAGACTGTGAAAAGGTTTTTAATTAAATGAAGTCAACTCTAGAGAGAGGTGCGGCACTGACAGCCTTGGAAAGTGAAACTAGCCTCTAGCTCAGGGGTCTCAAACACACAGCCCGAGGGCCACGTGCCACGCGTAAAGCTATTTCCTGCGGCCCACAACAACACTATTGTTACCAATATTTGCAGTGGTGCAGCCCTCGGGCTAATGTGCTAATCCTCGTGCAGCCCTCTGCTAGTCCTCATGCGGCCCTCATGGTGATTTGAGTTTGAGACCCCTTCTCTAGCTGGACATGGCCATGGGCAGTAGCAGTACAAACATCTTCCTCCCCCCTCACCAATCTAGCTCACCCAGCCCTACAGGTTCCCCACCTTTGATGTAGGAGGGAAAGTCAGTCTCCATGACCCATTCAGTCTGGGCCATTCTGCTGAGCTGATCAGCAGAGGGGCAAATTAGTTCCAGTTGTGGAGAGAAAACTTGGAACTGGCTCTGAGACTTACCCAACTCATTTCATAGAAGCCACTGTACAGCCATCAGATGCGAATGGTTGACATTAACTGCCACTTGGGCTGGATTTGAACTGACGGTTAACCAATCTGTGTCCATGCCAAGATATCCACTGTGCAAATATCTCCGATTCTCTCTATGCTGGGAGTGGTGGTTCATAAATACAGTGCAGCCCAATAAAAGAGTCATATCTCCATCAACAACTCAGTGCAATGTGACGTTCAAGACAATATAATATGTTACTCTGGACATGGACGGCTGTTTTTGTTTCCATGCTAAGTAGCTTTTTTCCTATACTGTGTACTTGAACTTGACATATGCTAAAACAAACAAGGGGTCCTGTGGTGCATTTAAATACTAACAAATTTATTTTTCTCAAGAGCTTTAGTGGGTGAAGTCCCACTTTGTCTCACAAGAGCTCTTGTGAAAAGTATATTTGTTAGTATTTAAATGCACCAGAGGTCTCCTTGTTTGTTTTGCTGAGCTAGACTAACATGGCTACGCCTTTGGAACTGGCCTACACTGTCTTCCTATCTCTACTAGAGCATGTCTCTACTTCTCAAGGAACTCATCCAGACATGCCTCCATTGGAATATATATTCAAGGAGGCTCTTCACTCTAATGCAGAAAGGAATAAGATGATCCAATGGCTGAAAGCTGCAACCAGGCAAATTCAGACTGGCAAGAAGATGCAGATTTTTAACTGTGTGAGGGTGGTTCACCTTTGGAACAATTTACCAAGAGTTGTGTTGTATGCTCCAGGATTTTTAAATCCAGATTGTCTGTTTTTCTAAAAGATCTGACCTAGGAATTACCTGGAGGCAGTTCTCTGGCCTGTGCCACACAGAAGGTCAAACTAGATGATCACAGTGTCCCTTCCGGCCATGGAATCCAAGGCTCTGACTCCAGGACTGGGATAGCCGGGAGAGTGTAAATCAAAGCTGGAGATCCTGGGCAGAGCTGTGGTGGGAGTCTAGTACAGAAACAGCGGGGGACATTGAGGGGCCTTGACAGCGCTACTGTGGAAGAGGATCAGGAATAAAAGGGGGTGCTGCAGGTCACGTATAATGTGCATTGACAGAGCTGTAGGGGGAGAAGCCAGGACTGGAGGACACAGCGGTGATGTAGCTCATGCGTAAGGTGCATTGACAGACCGTGATGTGGGAACCTCTCAGAGCACCTGCATGCACTACACTCTTCTCCAGGTGGGACTGTCAGCCCTTCATTTTCATGTGCATGCTGACTATTTTCTGTTGTTGACACATAGCTGCAGCCTGTGGTGCGCTGTCAGATGCGTTCCATGGGCAGTGGAAAGCTTTCTTCATGTTCCTGGCCTGCCCTATTTGTTGTTTTGCAAGTTAGGCCTTGGAAAAAGAGACTGTACTTTCTGGATTTACTCTCAGGACCTCGGGAGAGGAACATTGCTGAAATTCAGACTTTCCATGAGCAGCATTTGGGTGTGTGCATCTGTCAGTTCATGAGGTTAGCATCGGAATATCCAGCTAAATATACCAACAGGAAACAAGGTGAGTGGAGACACCCACGCAGTCACCGCGGGAGGGCATTCCCACTGTATGTTAGGGTTAGAGGGCTGGGGATTCTTGTGCTCTCCTCATTGTTCCACCCACTTCATTCCCCTCCCACAAATGCCCCATGCTGATCCTCCTTTGGACTAAAGATAGCACCTTTCAGGGCCGCTCCAAACACCAGGCAGTACCTCCTTCGTGCTCTCTGCCCAGGCCTCCTGAATGTCTCTTGTTCCTTGGGGCCCAATCCTTCATGCACTAGCATATTGTTCTACTAGATCAGGGTTGCAAGCAGGTTTTGAGGGTCTGGCAAGATAAACTGTGTGTCAATCCCAGGCAGCAGGGCATGGGGAGGAGTGCCACCTCCACCCTCAACTTACCTCAGCATGCCCCCCGGCCCAGCCTGTGGGTCAGCACTACCAACAGGTTTAAGTGAGCAACAAAAAACTAATATTTATTTTTTTATTTATGTACCCATATTATCCATTTCTTTATTATAGATGTGTATGCTTTACTGTGTAACTGGCCATTTAATACAGCTTCTAACCTAGCATCAGGGTTCTCAAACTGGGGGAGTCAAGTCACTGTTAGGAGGTCATGAGATTATTATGGAGGGCAGGGTTGTGAGCTGCTCACTCCTCATACACTCCGGTAAGGATGGCTTGGCATGTGGGGAGGCATCATCACTTTTGGGGAAGGGGGTTGTCGCAGCCTGAAATAGTTTCAGCAAAGTAAATTGAGAAGTCCTGCAGAAAGCCAAGTGTTGTGGCGCGGGTGGGCCAGGCAGTTTTTCTAGTCTGTTGGGAGGATGCCTCCAGAGGAAGAAGGTTGAGTGAACCCTGGCTTTGGCAAGACGCTGGAGGGGAAAGCATGTCTCGGGAGAGATTTACCAGAATGAGCAAAGGGGCAGGAGAAGTGCTTGGCTCACTTAGTTTGTTGCTATGGGGCCCTGGGGGAGCTAACCCAGGGCAGTGAAGGGCCCCTTCCACTAGCACTTTTCAGCTCTTTCGCCTCTCAGCCTCTTGCTGAGGTGGGGAAGCATCCTCATCTTCATGTGACAGTGGGGAAATGGAACTGAGGACCAGATAAAAGTGGCGTAAGAAACCTGAGCTGCCACTGCCTGGAGGGCTGCTTGTGGTGGACAGGAAGGCTAAGTGACTCACTCAGGCCCACTCCATGAGTCAGCACCAGAACTGGGGTTAATGTTCAGGATTTCCTTACTCCAGTGCTTTGGGCATGAGGTCAGGCTGCCTCCCTCCTGGGAAAGGCAATGAGCTGTTTCCCAGGATCCCTGATCAAACGTAAGGTTGTAAACATCAGAGCAAGATGTTTCTCGGCCTCTGCCCAGCCCCTTTGAGGAGAAATGATTACCCACCAGACACTTGGTGTGAAGTGACCTTGAGGCACCGAGTTGTTGCCTGGCTCCAGAACAATGGGAAGGAGCTGGGCAAAAGGAAACTCCCTAAGTACCAGAGGGTAATCAAGGGGTCTGAGAAAGGAGGCAGGAAGCCCCTACATGCCCAGATGTCATAAGTAGAAGTATGACGGATCTTCACCATTAACACAAAGTGGGGGTGGGGAGGGAGTCCCCAGAGGCAGCCCCGCCTCACCTTCATTTTTCCCCAATGGGGTTTTGCTCTGGCAAAATGATTTGGCAGAGCATTTGGCTGATGAAAAAACTGGCTGAACAGTGCCACGCTGTGGTGGCGGGAGCAATACTGTGCTGAAGTAGTTTGGGAGCATTCAGGGCAGAACCCCTCTGCGTTTGTCGTTACTTTATCTACCCACGTATAAACCAGTCAAATATGACAGTGGGGCAAGGGTTAAGGAAGTAATGTCTGGACACCATAAATGATCGCTGGGATAAACTGGCATCACAGAGACTCCGTGCCACAATTGGGAGAGCTGATAATGGAGAAACAGCCTTGAAAAGACCCCATGTGTTTTTTCAAATGAGTTTTGATAGATAATCGTGAACTTTCTTTTTTTTTCTCTTGCTTTTATCTACTTTAATTTCTGAATTACCAGGATCATAAACAACAAGCTCAGGTATTAATGTTTATTCAGAATGCAGTGACTGCAGAAGTTGATCTTCATGACGAATTCCAAATGATGTCACGGCGTTTGACCGTCTTAATTTTTTGTGCATTGATAAGCAGAAATGATGGGAAAAGTAAGTGCCCCACCTGGCTGAATACAGCACCTTCCTTGTAATTAACTTTCTTTGGCTGTTCGTTCTGATGATAATAATTGGATCATTTTTATTCGGTGTTTGGGTGGAGGAAGATATAGAGTCTTACAAAGCAGATGGATAATAGTGCCCTTGTAAGCATCGAAGACTGGTTAACCCTGGCCACGTGTACCCATAGGGCTAACCAAGGAAACGGCCACAAGGGATTTAACAATGCTAACTCCCTGCAGGATCACTAAGGTAGCTGAATATTCTCTAGCAAGGCTGACCCACTGCAGACGCCCACCACAACTGGAAGAAAAGTCTGACCAACAAGGTGTTGTAGGATTTGCCCTCATTCTCCAGTGCCCCCATGCTCTCCTGGGCCTGGTTATGAAGTAGCAATGGCTGAATCACAAAAAGGTCTCTAAAAACAAACAAAGAATCCTATGGCACTTTTAAAGACTAACAAATGTATTTATCTTATGAACTTTCACTTCATCAGATGCATGAAATGGAAACTGCAGTCTGGTAGGTGAAAACATTGTATATATTTGGTGTAATATTGTATATATTTACCTAACAAACTACAGTTTCCATTTCATGCATCTGATGAAGAGGGATTGTACCCACAAAAGCTCATGTGATAAATACATTTGTTAGTCTCTAAAAGCACCACAAGACTCCTTGGTTTTTTGCTGAAATAGGCTAACACAGCTGCTCCTCTGAAGAAGGGTCCTAGTTTTCTCTCCTTTTTGTGATGATGCTGGTGGCTCAAAGACTCAGGAATGTTACTCCGTGATTAAAGTTTGTTTCTTTGTGTACTAAACATGGAGTCTCTCAGTCACTTTCTGGAGGGTGGAAATTATCTGAGATACTTGAACTGATCCCTTCATATTAAGCTAAGAAAGAAGGTAACATGGCATGGTGGTTAGAGCATGGACCTTGGAAGGAGGTCACCTAGGTTCTCATCCTGTCTCTCACTAGCCAGGTGACTGTGGGGGCTGCTCTTCAGAGGTCTGTGCCTCCCTTTTCCCAGGTGGAAAAAGGCTCCTGTGAAAATTAACTGCTTTCAAAGCACACTGAGAGTCCCCTGTGATGCAAGTTATAGAAGTGAAAAGTCTCATTAAGGATCCATCCAAAACTTGAACCAGGCCTCTTTTGAAGCTTGGCAACATTTCTTTAATGTTTTCTTTTAATGCTTTCTCACTTTTTCTGATACTTCTGTGATCAATCCCTGATTCCAGCTTGGAGTGGAAGGGCTGAAGCTTTGTAAAGAAAGTCAGTTTCCTGACTGAAAGCAAGAAGCATACACCACACATTTCCAGAGGAGGCTGCATATATGAGATTTTCACGCTAGTTTTGGGGAAGCGAGACATTTGCCTCAAGTTCAGGTAAGCATATTATTATTTATACTGCAGTAATGTCCAGAGATTCTGATCAGATTGAGAAGTCCATTGTGCTGGATGCTCTAGAGACAATGAAAATCAGTTGTGTGAAAGCAGGATTAAATCATGACTAGGGATTCTTTTTCAATTACAACACAAGATTTGACCTCACCTTCCTCTGTGTGCTGTTCCCCAGTGTTTGAATCTTAGCAACTGCTTTGATTTGCTGTTACAGTGTGACCTGATTCCATGTCTTACACTCCCCTGCATTTATTTTCCTCCCATTCTGTAAGTTCCCCCATCTTCAAAGCATCTGATGAAGTGGGATTTTCTCCTGCAAAAGCTCATGTGATAAATAAATTTGATAGTCTTTAAGTGCCACAGAACTCCTTGCTTGTTTTAATGAAAATATGGTCCCTGCCACAAATAGTTCACAGTCTAAGACAAGGACATAGGAAGTGTGAGGGAAGAGGCATACAGTAGAATGTATGCGAAATTCATAGCCACATACATATTTGCTTTTTTCTGTTGTTAGTAACAGATGAAGTAAGTGTCAACTGGAGCTGTCCCCATCTGTTTTTCAGTTTACTGAGACATTATGGATAGGCTGAAATGGGTCTTTGTGGAGAGATTTGAAGAAAAGGGCAAAGACCATAGGCATCTCAACTTTTGTAGTTCCTGTTTAAACTATAGAGTAAGTAGAGCAGGAACTTACAGTCTCGATATCTTCTGCCTAGCACAAGAACAAACAGATACTCAGGGAATCTGAAATGTGGTCAGTTCAAAAGTGATAAAAGGAAAGAGATTTTCATCCAGTGCATAAAGAGACTGTGGAACTCATTGCCACAGCATGTCTACGAGGCCAGAAATTTACCAAGATTCTGTGGTAACAAGAATATTTTGAATTAATAGTCAATACTAAAAAAAATATTTGGAAAGGATATAAAACCGGATGTTTCAAGGTTTAAGCCAATTTCAAAGCATTAGGGATAAGGATGTGGTCTTCCTATGGGGTAGACTATCTCTGGTGTTCTTGCACCTTCCCCTGAAGTATTTGGCTCTGGCCACTGGTTCATACAAAACATTGGATCTAAAGGGACCATGGGTCCATTCTGGTCTGGCAGTCCCACTATAAAGTGCCCCTCCAAATCTTCTGAGGGGGCCCATCACTAATTACTGCTTCATCAACGTTTCTCACACATGGATTTCTGGATGCTAACTCAAGCATCTTACCAAAGGGAGAGGTAGTATTCTGCCTCTTGTGAAGCTTTGCTTGCATGCAGCTCTGAGGCTAGGAAACCATTGTTTGTGTGGGAGATTGCCTAGGGAGATCAAGGTGCTCAGCACTTCATAGGACATAGGGCATTGTGCTCTGCTAGGCTATTCGATCCAAATGTTTAGAGAAATGATGAATGATTTAAGGCTGCAGCAGCTTTGCACTCTGCACAGCTTCCTCATGAGAAAGGGAGGGGGCCTGGCACATAGAGTTTGGAGCCATTAAACTGAACAGAACACCAGGTTTCTAACCACCCACTCCCTGGCACAGCCTTTACTCCCCTCGGAGCATTTTCCGATCTGTGGCAAAAAACAAAACAAAACAAACCAACACCAAACCACCGCTCCCCAGGTAGAGAAGGAAGCTGGCAATGACAATGCACTGAGAATGTCAGAGTGAAATTAGCAGGGCTATTTATAGGCAACTAATTGATTGGGGCGGCCACAGCAAAAGGAAATGACTTTCAGGATGGACAGAAAACTGAGAGGCCCAGCCAGCTATGGAGAGGCCAATAGGATACAACAAAGGGCCCTAAGCAATCAAAACCTGACTTGCTGCTTTGAAGAGCAGAGAGCTGTGGAAAGAGAGAGATATGGCCAGTCAGTGTTCATGATGGTACAGAGCCCTTGGGGCCTAACTTCAGAACATAACCAGGTGTTTAAAGGCATGTGTGTTTGTGTGAGTAGCGGTGTGTGCTAGTCAGGTGTTTATGAGAGCAACATCTTGGAAGGGACATTAAACCTCATGCTTCAGGGCTTAAACCAATCTCTTTCTCCTAGAGAGTGGGATGAGAATTAACATAGGAGTAGATTACCTCACACCTACCCATAGGGCTCTGAAGCATCAGGTAATCATTGTAATCAAATCATAGGGCTGGAAGGGACCTCATGAGATCATCGAGTCCAACCCCGTGGGAATTGAACCTAGGACCTTTTGCATGTTAAGCAGAGGTGCTAGCCACTACACTATTTGCAGGGCTACCAGTCACTGAAGGAGTCAAGACATGAAACTAAAAGGGTGATGGAGTCTGATTCACTGAGGCCACTCCCAGGGGTGTTGCTGGCGCCTGGCATACAGGGGATGTGCCCCAAGTCCCAGCGCCAGTGCCCCGAGTATCCAGGGCAGCCCCTGCATCTCCGAGCCCCGTCCCAGGCTGGTGATCCGGGGTACGGCTGCCACCCCTGCCTCTTCTGGCCACGGTGGTGCCTGCCACTCCCAGCCCGGTCCCTGGCTGGGAATTCAGGCAGGGCCGCCTGCGAACAGCACCAGCCTCTCCCAACCCCAGCCCCAGTCCCGGCTGGGGATCCAGGGCCAGGCAGGTGGTGGCAGGAGTCTGAGGCTGGATCGGGCCCTGGTGGAGAATGGGGGGGCAGGGCCTGCGCCCATGCCCTGGGTCTTTCCTGGGGCAGCAACGCTCCTGGCCACTCCTATGTTCCTAATCTCAGGTTAAGTGCATCACTGGCCCCTTGTGCTACCAAATGCCCAAGTTGTGTGCTCAACAGCAATGAAAGTGTGCCCAGATAGAATTTTCCAGAGGGGCAGCTGTGTTAGTCTGTGTATAGCAAAAGCAGCAAGAGTCCTGTGGCACCTTATAGGCTAACAGATTTCTTCAAGCATAGGCTTTTGTGGGCTACAACCCACTTTGTCAGATGCATGAAGTGGAAACTACAGTAGAGAGATATATATACACATGCCAGAATGGAGGAGGGCAAGTGTTAGCAAAGTCAGTTCTGAGAGCAGATGGGGCCCATTCACACCAGTAAATCAAAGGGAGAGAATGTGTGAACAGATGGATCACTTTTTGTAATGTGCTAACCATTCTAAGTCTCTATTCAGACCCAGCCTGATGGTGGCAAACTTGCAGATTAGCTCCAACTCTGCAGTTTCATGCTGACGTCTGTTATTGAAGTTTCTTTTTTGAAGTATGGCAACTTTCAAGTCTGCCACTGAGTGCCCATGGAGGTTGAAGTGTTTTCCTGTTGGTTTATGGATGTTGCCGTTTTTGATATCCATTTTGTGTCCATTTATCCTTTTACGCAAGGACAGTCCTGTTTGCCCAATATGCATGGCAGAGGGGCACTGCTGGCACAGGATAGCATATACCACATTAGTGGATGTGCAGGTGAAAGAGCCCTTGATGGTGTGGCTGATGTGGTTGGGGCCTGTGATGATATCCCTGAAGTCAATGTGTGAGCAGCAACCAAATGCCATACAACGGGAACACCAGTGCAGAAGCCTATCCTTGCAACAAACCCTGTTGCCAACTCTGCTCACACATTGACTCTTCAAGTAGTTTTTCAAAAAATTCCATGGCACACCTGCTCAGGCCTGATGGCACACCTGTGGGCCGTGGCACACTGGTTGGGAAACACTGGTGTAGGAGAAGCTGGCAGAATTAATCAATTAAAGGTGGTGAGATGCTTTGATATCCTGCAATGGAATGTGGTGAAGTAGCCATACAAATACTAAATTGCATTAAAGAGTAAAAATCTGAAGCTTGGAAACATCTGGGCAGAGAACCACCACGAACTGATCACTCAAACCACAAAACCCTCATTATTCCTCAGTATACCAGTTTACTAGATCTAGATCCAGTCTAGATTTAAATTCACTGATGTGAGTAACTTCCACAAGATAGTGTTCTGGTAGGTGATCATGGCTTTTATGCTTGGCTATCAAGACTTCACATGCTGGGTTCTGTTAACATACGATGAGTAAAAATGATCAGTGAACATTTCTCAGGCAAGGGAAAGCCCTGTTTCCTAAAAGATCCCAGAGTGGTGTTGGTACAAGAGAGCTAGTTTTTGCTTGTGCTCTGGCCTGACCAGGAAGAAGGGTTGAGTTGATGTGGGCAGTGGCAATCCACTGTCTCAGAGTTTGCTCATTTGGAAGCGGTGCTCTTTTCAACGGTTCTGTTATCAGATGGAGCATTTCCTTCATCAGTGTTAATATCCATGTAGTGAAACAATGAAAGGGCTTCCTATCAGTTCCAAATAGGACATGAAAAGCTCTCAGCGTTAAGAGTAGAGGATGCTGGAATAGGGCAATGGGAAACGCCTGAGTCACTGAAATGCCTCTTTGATTCCAGTAGCCTGATACATTCAAGGGAAAAAAAGAGACAGAGAGTTCAGCTAGTTAATGATCTGAGGGACAGAGGACAGGAAAGGCCAGTGCCTGCCGCATAGAGAAAAAGAGAGAGAAGCAGAGAAGGATCTACAGACTGAAGCCCTGAAAAGCAAAGAGGCTGACTGGAAATCAAAAGATGCAAGTTGCAGCACAAGGCAGCTTGTTTTTAGATTGTTAAGGGGTGCTACCTGGCTGAAGAACAAAAACATTGCAGGAACAGACCACATTCCACTAGCACTGCATTGAATTCAGTACAGTCCTAAAAAGATGCAACCTCCATTGAAGTCAACTGGAATGAGCCTGTCTGATCCACTGACTTCTGTGCAGTTGCAAAGGAGATAGCAGAAAACAAAGTTTAGATGGCAACTATTATGTCAATTGTTTGCTGCCACAAATCTGTTCCCTGTGTCAATTAATTAATCTGCATAGCTCCCCTTTGAGGCAGTTACAATACTGGAGTATTAAGGCGACTTTTAGTGACAGGTTGGCAGAGAGTCCCAGTGCAAAGCAATACCACGGAGTACAAAGTGCTAAATCCTGCAAGTACAAGGTCATCGAATATAGTACAGTACAGTATCATATAATGGCATGCAATCGTGGTGAATACAATTCAGTGCAATGATTTAGTACCATGAAATGTAGCACAGAACAGGTCCATGCTCTGTCACGCAGTTAGCCAAGCCCTGCTTCCAGTTAAGTCTGTGATAGCTTTGCTACTGATTTCTGCATTAGCAGAGTAGGGCATAATTGTCTGTTTTATTAAAGCTAATTACATCCCGGCTATTTATAGAGAGACTGAACATTGCACTTTACAGAACATGGCAAGGGCATGAGTTCCAAAGATCCTGCTTTGCTGTAAAGAAGCCCCAGTGTCTTTACAGAAACCATCGTTGACAACTATGTAGTGAGCTGGGATGTTAGTGAGAAATGTCCCTACCAGGATCCCCACAGTAGGTATTGTCTGTGGCACAAAGCTGCCATATGGCTGGGCGGGTCAAGTCCTACCTAGAACCCTCAAGGTGAAAGGAACAAAGTCATACTTGGGTAGTTCCACCAAGTCCTTAGACTTACACTGAGGATGAATTTGACTCAGTTGCATGAGGTCTCCTAATACTGTCCTGTCCTGTCTCTACACGGTCTTTTTCCTACATTTTGATGCACCCCATGTGACTCAACTTAGTGCAGAGGCAGGCCATAAGAGCTGCCAGAGCATTACACTGATCCATTACTTGGGTGACCCTCATCCAACCTAACAGCTATGGTTTCAGAAGAGGAAACCCCCATGCTGCGTGTTTGGAGCACCGTGTAAGAGAAGGTAGGGAGTCCCTCCAGGTCAGTCTAGTGGCACTTGGGCAGGGACAGTCTGTGTAGAGAAGCACACCCAGCTGCTGGGCCTGCTTCTGGATGAATAGAAGCCTTTGGCCTTCAGGACTGTCAGTCCAGCCCCTTCCATCAATGTATATTTGTTTTACAATAGACATTGAAATGAGAATGATTTAAAAGCTCAGAGAGCTCAGCAAATCTCCCTCTCTGAGCTCCACAGATACAGCTATGCTAGGGAAAAAATGTTCTTTATAAAGCATCCAAGATCACAAGACCCCAGAGTGGAGAGCTGACCCCTTTTTATTGTCTATTGTTTTGACTGGTGACAGGAAGCACTTTCTGGGCACTGAATCGAGTGCTCTGGAGTATTGCTTAATGCCAGGAGTGAGCAAATCACCAGCGTTAGCCAGCACCTGCTGTCCGAGCACACACTGAGCTAGTGACTCAAAGCCATGAGCCATCCCTTTCTTGGAGCAGGTTTAAGGGGCTGGTATATCTCAGTGGCTGGCTGCCCCATCGCCAGGATTTATAGGTCTCCATCTTGACTCCAGGCGCTTGTGTACAAGTAATAATTCTGAGGTCAATGTAGAAATCCTCCAGCCATCATCCCTGTTCCAGAAAATACTCTATAAAGGGATTTCTTTCCTCTCTATCTTTAAATTAGTTGGAGGAAAAATACAGGAAAACTCTCCACAAACACGTTGTACGTACGTAACTCATTTAGTCTCCTCTATATGCATGCATAATTGTGTAATTGCTTCCCCCTGACTGAAATCAGACACTGGTGCCCCCTCTCAGTAGGAATAGTAATGGGCTCATTCACCTTTCCTCCTGTTAAATCCACCTGGAAATCAAAGAGTTCTCAGACTAAAACAGGGGTTTCAAACTCAAATCACCACAAAGGGCTGCATGAGGACTGGTACAGAGCCACTAGGACTGGTATGTTAGCCCAAGGGCTGCACCACTGAAACCTTTTCATACAACAATATTGCAAATATCAGTAACAATGGAGTCATTGTGGGCCGCAGGAAATAGCTTTAGGGGCCACTTGCAGCCCCCGGGATGCGTGTTTGAGACCCCTGGACTAAAAGAACAAGTCAAGGAGAAGCCAGCATCACCCATTTACACTACTGTTACATCTCCTTTGAAGAGCTGTAGATTACCTTATGAGGACAAAGCTAATGGAATACTGGAGCCTCAGCATCTGACAAAGTGGGATTTTCTCCCATGGGAGCTCATGCAATAGGTAAATTTGTTAGTCTTTAAAAGTGCCACAGGACTCCTTGTTTGTCTTTCAGGGAGATGTGATTTGCTCTACAACTCATAGGGAGTGAATGCCGGAGCTGGGAATGACCCAAATGCGTGTCCTGCACTTAGGCCTGGGCTTGCACCATCATAGCTTGCGTCCTTCTGAGGGAAAGTGACACTGGCTTGGCTTTCTCTTTGGGCAGGGCAGCAAACTTCTTAACTGTTAAGAGAGCACTGTGGATCAGAGGCAAGGGTATTGGACCAAGGTTCAGGATATGTAGGTTTTATTTCCCCTCCCGTCTTTTGACTGTCTGGGAAATCTTTTAAGGGAGGGTCCGTCTCCTACTATGCATCTGTACAGCACCTGGCATGGGTGTTTCTTTGACATCTACTATTATCAATCATAATATCAACCAAAATAATGTCAGGGAGAGAATCGTGCAGAGAAGACAGTAATGAGGGACACTTCAATTGTATAGGGAGGGAGCCACTTCACCATGTGTTAACACAGTGTTTGTGCTCCCACTCCTATGCTGTCTCTCTTTCTTGCCTTCCTGCATTCTCCTCCACTTGCTCTTCATTTTCTTATTTCAAATTTAGCTGGGTTGACATTTGTTCTGGCTATCCTGACTCTTGTGCACTGGCTGGATACCAGGTGGGTTTGTTGTTTTGTTTTGTTGCATCTTATGTGTGATCTCCAAAAACAAAACAAAACAAAAATCAAATACTTCCCTCCTCTCACAGACCTATACAGTGTAACAATGATGGCTGGTATCCTTGAATTAAATTTTTTAAAAAATCATGTTAATCAATCTGCTCTTTATGTTGCTGAACAGTCCCTCTTAATGAGCCTCTCAAAGGACTAGGAAGCATGTTCACTTCAGGTACATTTTAAAGAAAGATTTCCCCTCATCTGGCTTTCTTGCAACGATCAATGTTAGGCTCTGTCAGGATCCTATCTCGACTGTCGCTTTGAGCCAACACAGAAATGTTCCCTGTAGTATATTCTCCAGTGGGATTTTCTGTCCTCTGTCTCCAGCTGTTTCTGTCATTGTCAAGAATGGCTGAATATGTGGGACTCATGGCCAACAAGCTCTACTTGAACGTTTTGAACTGAGGTGATCCCAGTTTAGGTTGAGACGTAGCGAAGAGCTTTCTTTAGGCTCCCAAAGTGGATCTGTTCTCTGCAGGTTCCCATAAGGCCCCTAGTTTGCGTCTGAGCCGTGGTAATATTGACACACAGTCGGTGCCATGTGTTATGGTGGCCTGGAGCCCAGAACGTCTGATTCACTCCCATTCTAGTAGTACTTAAAGTCCTAGACAAGTCCTCTCTATTATTTGGCCACTGGCATCTGTCTGAACTATCTATGCAGCATTTACAAGGTGCCCAGCCCTGCAGTCTGTAAGCGGCATGTCAATCAAATGTCACAGGAGGTGCCTGTCTGTTCACTGTCACCCAAAAGCCCCCTCTCTCCTTGGGTGCTGCTGGCAAGCCCAGAGCAGCATGAGACAAAAATTGCAGGCACAGGAGGCATCAGGGGAGCTTGTCAAGTAAGATCAACACCTTCAAATAAAGCCATGGGGGCAGAGGTGAGGACAAATGCAAAGGAGTACCGATAACAAGGCGGCTCTCAAAATGCCACTGGACATTTGGCTGGCATCTTCACTTCTGTGATAGCCCCTGTGCCAGCTGCTGAAGGATGCAGGGAGATGGATGCAGGTGGAACATGCACAGGGGACAGGATCCCATTGAAAGCATCCCAGCCTTTTCTCTGAGCTCACTGATGCTGACATGGATCAGGGCAGAGCCGGGGGTGGCTCTGTCTGGTACCAGGACCCTGGCTGGCAGAAGGATTCCTCTGCTGTCCATAGGAGGCACAGATATCGGGCACATTAGGGCACATGAGCCCATTTGTCCACTTTGTTTCATAGGTTTTAGTCTGCTCCATAAGCCTCAGCACATACTGCCAGGGCTTTGGTGCCAGGACCTGAGGCTGTTCTCACATGGTGTGCTAGGGAGACCCAGGTATCATTTGGCCTTCAGGTGACACATTGGCTGTTAGAGGAAGAGGACAAAAGTGTGACAGCAGGGGAGGGAAAGAAGGAAAAGAAGCAGCACGGTGGCTGCCCTGAGCATTTTTGGTTTCGTGCTGGACTGACAGCCATGAAGACTGGTTTCCTGTCTGTACCCCAAGGACAATTACCCACAGCCGTCATTCCGCAGATTTCCCAGCAGACTCAGCATTGGCTTGGGAGTATCCCCTGCAGGGCTGAGGAGAATCAAACTTTGCTAATCTATTAAATTCTAAATTTTGCTGCTGAGGATGCCAGTGCAGTGGGGGACAATTAGTGACAATTGTACTGGGAGCTGCTGTGATTAGATTCACCCACCAGGGCCATTGAACAGCCATTGGAAAAGCATTGATGTGTCACTATCATCCCAGCTGGATTCCAACTGCTGATCTAGGAGCCAAGAGCTCTGTCGCCCATTCTGGTCCTTTCTGCTCAAACCCCCAAGGCACTTTCTCATTGGTATTTCTGTCCCCTCATCCTATAGCAGGGCCCAGGCAAATGGAGGAAAAACCTTCAGCACAGCCCTGCTGTTCTCCTGTAGCTGCCTCCTGGTGTTAACGTCTCACAAGCAGGTTTGTGGAAAGCAGTTTTCCCTGCGAGTGGAGAGTTGGTGCAAAGTTAAAGCAGAGAGTGCCAGGCTCTTGCCTGTGCTATCAGCAGGATCCCCTGGGCTGTGGCCAGCTTGACTGCGTTATCGGCCGAGCCCTAAATCCAGGTATGTCTCTAATTCCCTGGAGTGACAGGGATGCCCTTTGTGGAAGGCGAGATTAGAAGAGGCGTGCGGCTGCACAGCCTTAGCCCAGGTGACAGGAGAAGCGAGCCCTGCGCTCTGTTGAAAAACAGGACTGAGGAGAGAGAGGAAAAAAAGTGACAGCACTGGAGAGAGTCCAGAGGGGGGAGGAAAGAGCTTCTACACAAAGGACCAGCCTGTCTTCACACCTGCTCGGACATACGGGGAGCATGGAGGCCTGGTGGGTGAAGGGGGGGCCACTGACTGATAGAGGCAAGGGGAAATAATTCTCACTGAAAGAAGCATGTCAGTGGAAGATAGCTCAGTGAGACACTTCAAATAAAAGGAAGCAGTCGTGGTGACAGGATACATTCTTTGCCTCAAACACGCTGTAGGCCACGAGTGCCAGAGACATCGAGGGGAAAGAAAAGCTACTCGAGTTGCATCAAAGACAACCACCACCGAAGCACAATTGAAGCCTGCAATCGTAGCCAGCCTGAAAGCAGGTTTTGCACAGGCTGCTTTGTTCTCTGATCGGCCCCGTCGCTTTCCTATCTCTCCCCATCGGCGAGGCACAACATGGCTTCTCCTTGCTGAGGGAACCAGCTGCAAGGGGTGCAGGTTAGTGGGGGCTTCGTCTCAGGCCCTCCGCAGGCCATGACACATAGGCCTAGCTGGCAGTTCAGCATTTGGTTAGATGCATGCGTTGGCTGAGCTGTTGCCTCCACCTGCTGCATCTCCCTTATTCCCTCAGGAAGAGCTGCCATTTCACGCACGACTGGACCAGCACACCTCTTGTGTATGTGGGTGCCACTCAGACGAGGTCAGTAGAGATGCCCTCACATTCCCCAGCATGCTAAGTCAGCTGTCAATGTGATACCAAGATCTAGAAAGGCTTGATATAAGGCTCAGTAAAGAGCTACCTTCTTCCCTTCCACCCAAAAACCTCTGCCATGTGCCAGGGCCTTCAAGGACAGTAGAGGAATCATGAGTCTGTGGCCCCCCATGACTCAGTAGGATACCCCTGGCTAATTATCAAAAACAGTTGTGTGCAACCAAGACTTTCCTACTGTCTTGAAAGCCTCAGATCCCCTATCTCCACCCCTTCACCCTGGCCTGTCAGTGTTCCTGTTTTATGCTCAGTGTGTCCGATGATCCCCTATCCACCTTTCTTGGCTTCAGTGTGGCTTCCAAGCTGGGAAGTTGGAGATTCCCACAGAGAACAAGCATGGGCACCATTGTCTTCTCCTCCAGTCAGCTCTACTGCCATGCTGCAGGGTTGTGGAGCATATGGGAAAACAGCCATCTCTACATGGAAAATTAGGGAACATCTGCCAAGCATGGGATCCCTCAGGTGTCATCTCCTGGAGGATCCCACAAAGTCTTTCCCCTTCTTGTTCGTGATCAGTGTTGCTTTGGGAAATCTCCTTTTTCAGGCAGCATTGTGCTGTGGCCCTGGTTATCCTTGGGTAAGTACCTCTCCTGATGTCACAGTCTCACTTTTCTTGCAGGATGTTTTGTATTGTTTCATAGGAAAGAGCAGGCTGCATGTAAACCTCAGTCTTATTAGCAACCAGCTCCCACTCGAACCTCACATCCACCTTGCCGAGCTTTGAGTACCTGTCAGAGGCACAGCTGGATGTCCATCTGAATATTGTGCCTTAGTCTCTTGTCCAACCTGAATGCTGACTTTTGGTTGGTAGTTTGCAAAGAGAGCTTAGTCTTTGAAGCTAGCAAGAGCTGCTTGGTCATCAGTGCTTTTAAAAATCAGGTCTCTTATTTGGGCATCTTAAGATGAACTTAGGAACCTAACTTTACAAGCGAATTTTACAGGAACATCATGAAACATACTCTGGAACATACTCTCTCTCTTTTTTAAATTCCAGATTACAGAACCCTATTGGCTAGGAGGTGATGTCACCTGGGCTGGAGCCTGGCTGACTACAAGGGAAAGTAAGAAACTTTGCAGGAAATGCATAAAGCAGGGGTCTCAAACGCGCAGCCTGTGGGCCACATGCGGCCCCTAAAGCTATTTCCTGCAGCCCTCAACAACACTATTGTTACTCATATTTGCAATATTGTATGAAAAGGTTTCAATGGTGCAACCCTCAGGCTAATGTACTAGCCCTCATGCGGCCCTCGTGGTGATTTGAGTTTGAGACCCCTGGTATAAAGCATAGATTGCAAAACTGAATTCACTATTTAAATTGGCCTCTTTAAAATGGGGGAAGTTTTCCCCATAGGTACACACACAGGTAAAAATTCCCCATTGCCCATATAAATATATCAGGGATCTTTTCTGATCAAACAATGTGCTCTTGGTTCTAACACGGATTACTTCATATGTCTGTCAAGCAGTAGGTCGTTCTGTGGTTGTACAGCACCTAGCACAACAAAGTCTGGTATATAACTGGGACTCTGAGATGCCATAGAAGGCAAAGACTAAGTAATAGTGCATCTGCTGTGTGGAGCTAATGTACAGGGGACAGCTATCTATTTGCTACCTCCCTGTTTGTGCAGAAAGCAAATGCTGTGTGCAAATGAGCTTGGGGAATCTATGTGAAAGAACAATAGTGGTAATAAATTAGCCAGTTGTGCCCCCTTGTGGTACATGTGATGCATGCACTAGTGATCTGAACAGCAATGTACAAATTAAACAAGGAGTTCTGTGGCACTTTTAAAGACTTACAAATTTATTTTTCACTTGAGCTTTTGTGGGTGAAGATTCACTTCATCAGATGCCCCACAAAAGCTCATGCAAAACATAAATGTGTTAGTCTTTAAAAGTCCCAAGGGATTCTTTGATTGTTTTCAAGTTCCAAAGGGGGCGTTAGTCTAGTTCAGTAAAACAAACAAGGAGTCAGCCCTGTGGCACTTAAAGACTAACAAATTTATTTATTTCATGTGCTTTCGTGGGAGAAAATCCCTCTTCGTCAGGCGCTTTGAAGATGGGGGAGCTTACAGAATGGGAGGAAATAAATTCAGGAGAGTATAAGTCATGGGAACAGGTCACACTGTAACAGCAAATCAAAACAGTTGTAAAGATTCAAACACTAGGGAACAGTATACAGAGGAAGATGAGGTCCAATCACCTCTTGTAATGAGAGAAAAATCCAATGTCACTGTTAAGTCCTGAGGCAATGCAATCAAATTTGCAAATAGATTTGATCTCAGAAGCTTCTCTTTGAAGCTTTGATCTAGTAGTATTCATCTGTCTGAGCACATAATGCTCAGACAGATGAATGTTAGATCAAAGCTTCATGAAGAAGCTGCTGAGATTGAATTTATTTGCAAATTTGATTGCGTTACCCATGACTTAATAGGGCAGGCGTGGCCAAACTGCGGCTCGGGAGCCACATGTGGCTCTTGAATGAAAAATTGTGGGTCCCAGAAGAATGTCAGCAAATCAATTTAGGAAAGCAGCCCCAGCCTAGGAGTTCAGGAGGGGGTTGGGATGGTGGGGAGAAGCACGGCACGGTCGAGGATGATGGGGAGAAGTGCGGCATGGTTGGGATTTTAAAAAACTCACCACTAGCCTGCAGTCTTCTACATCAAGCAGCAGCTAGGTTTTTACTGTGCCGGCCTAATTTTCATGGTAACCTTAAGTAATTATTAAAATCTGACATTAGTAGGGTCAATATTTGTCCTTGTTTTACGATAAAATTAAAGTGTGCAATGAAGGGTCAGCAACTCCTCCACCATGGCTCAGGGGAGCTTTATCCAAGTCCCCATCCTCACTCCCTCTCTGCATCTCTCGCACCCCCATTTTAAGAGTTGGGCGCATTTTCTGCTGCAGTGCTGTCTGCACTACAGGTGCCAGACCCAATCAGACTCTCATCTCCTACTCTACCTATTCTCTCCTCTGGACTCTATCTTCTCCAGGTCAGCCTTGCTCTTGGACCCACCAAGGCTTTGGCTTGGATAAAAGAATGGAGAAGAGAATGGAAGAAAAATGAGTGGGGAGCAGATGTTAACCCTCTGTGGTGCCTTCTTGGGGGTTGTCCTCCTCCTGCAATGGCACCCAGGAGGTGTCACCCAGGGCAACATCTTCCTTTCACTTATATGCAAGGACATCCTTTCCCCCAGTGTTTAACGTGGAGTCAAATGACTGCCTGCAGCGTGGAAACTATTCCTAGTCTTGCTGCTGAGCAGAGGTGCTCTTGGTATATGGTCCCGGACAGCATCTGGAACAGCTGAAAATCTCACCACAAAGCCTGGGCTTGGCAGATTTTCAGCCCAAATAGATCAGGAGATGAGTTTCAACTTCTGGATCCAAACCGCCAAGCTTCAGGCCCCTAGGTGTCTCTCTTACTCATGGGAGCCACTGGCACCTCTTTAATAGTGTGCTGGGACTGCTTCAAATGGAGTAGACTGGCTGCTTGGCCCTGTGGATTGGTAACAGAATACAAAACTTTTTACCTCCAAGCCAGGGGTCTGATGCTGCAAGCAAAAGCAGGCCGTACATTGATACTGACCCAAAGTCATTCCCGTCTGATGGCCTTTTGGTGGCATCATAATTTCTGGGCATAACAGCAATAATGCAAACCAACATCCCATTGCTAAATAACAACCTGACCCAGATCAGTTCCAAAAGTTCTCCCTGCCCCTCTCCAATTGGGAGTGGATGGTTGGCCTGCTAGTTAGGACACTCCTCAAGGATGGGGAAACCTGGGTTCTTCCCAGCTCCATTGTGGAGCTGCTGGGTGACCTGGAGCCAGTCATTTAATCTCTCTGGGGTTCTGGGATGATGGTGCTGCTGGTGTGAGGATAAATAGGTTTGGGAGTGTGAGATGGGCAGTGGATAGGGTTTTGGGGGCTGTCGAAGTATACGCATGGCTCAGTGGTTGCAGTACCCTCAGACAGACGTGTGTGAGACTTGCAACATGGCCTGAAGCTCACAGAACGTAGGTCTTGTCAGACCAACTGGGTGGTGGATCCAGAGCTGTGGGGCTTCTCTCCACTGAAAATGCCCTGCAGCTCTCCTGGCAGCTTGCAAAAGTGTCTCTCATGAGAATGCCTTTCTCTACTGCAACCAGGATTTTCAGTTCAAATCCAGCACTGATGTGAAATGAGCTGGCAGGCCTTAGCCATTCACCAGCTCTTAGTGGTGAATCATGTCTGCCAGGTCATAACATCACCCCAGTCAGCATTAACAGCCTCTGAGTGGGACCCTAAGCAGGGGGCTGCATGAGCCAGGGCAACTGAACTCTGTCACCTCAGGGTAGGGCTGAGGCAGTCTGCCATGCCCTGACCATTTCTATACTTGCCAGCATTCAGGGTGCAGTTCTGCAAAGGTCGCAGATGGCACATGTGCAGTTTTCACATTGGCAGCACTGTCTCCTGGCCTCTCCATCCTCCTGGCCTCTGCCCACTCCAGAGAGGTGCTGGAAGCGGGAGGCTCTCTGACGACAACGAGAGAGGGGAGCCAAGCGCCAAGCTCACAGGGCACTCTTGTCTTCCACTGCTTTGCTGCCTCATGGCTGGGCAAGAGTCCAGCTGGCACTGTTCAGCCTGCAGGTGGGGCTGCATGCTAGGCTGTGGGGTTGGGGGCTGCCTTCGCTCATGAGGACAATAGAGGAAGCACTGAGGGTTTTCCACTTGAGATATAAATCTCCTAGGCGAGAGCAAAGAGGGCAACCCAGCTTAGGAGGCTATAGGCAGGCATAGGACTGCACTGGAGAGAGAAGCAGGCAGTGAGAAACAACCAGAGAGGGGTGGGAGAGACCAGTCCCATACAGCACCCCTGTACTTGCAGTAGAGGTGGCTAGGTGTGTAAGGAAGATGGCTTGTGCCTCCTGATTCTGGGACTGCTTGGTCAGTTGGAATAGCCAGGATATTGGGTCATGCCTCCTCCCTTCCCTGACCACCTTGGAATATCCCCTGCATGGGAAGCTTCTGTATGAAGAAGACAAATGCTGTTTACAGACTATTCCCTAGGCAGGGGCCTCTTATCCTGGCCAAACTTGTGCAGAGGGGCTTGGAGAAGACAAATCAAATTCTATAGCCAGGTGCTTCTCTGTAGTGCTTTGTGCTAAAATAATGGCAATTGGAGTTCAGGTGTGCAGATTGAAGTAAATGGTTAGGAGGAAATCTCTCCCTGTGTATTGTATTGCATCCGGGACTTGGTGAGTCACCCACCCAAGCAGTGCACCCAGAGCCTGGCAGCCCAGCCTAGGCAGTGACATGCCTCTTTCCCAAAGTACAGGGAAGTACAGCTCTGTAATGTCTAGGGAATATTCCTCCCATATCCCTGACCATGTCCTGCAACAACAAACCAGATAATGAGCTCAGGTTTTACACTGAGCCCTGGGTCTGCTGGGCTGGGACGTCAGAAGTTTAGTCAGTGCCCCACAGGTATGTGTGCCATGCAGGTGTAATCAATGGAGCTCACTCAGTTATAAACTCATCACAGTCTGGATCTAAGACATTCCCAATGACTGGGTAGCACAGCAGGATCCAGTGTAGACTCTGGTATTTGGGTACCCGTCTCTGCTGGGCTCAGACTACCCTGTAGGGTAGGCCTTGCCTCTCACAATCAGTTTGCTGCAGAAGTGGAGGTGAGAGCCTAGCCTGGACATGGGTGGACTCGCCCAAGGAGCAGGCTGGAAAGGGAGTCCCCTAGAACACAGTGATGCACCCCAGACAATATCTATGCATCACCCTGAACTGCAGAAGACCTTTGTACAAATGGGAAGGATGGTGCCAGACAGCTCCAAACACTCGCTGGGGTTGTCAAGACCTGACAGCAGGGATGAAGGCTCCTCCTACCCCTATGGATGAGCTGAGACAGGGACGATATCAGAGGGGCCATTCCTCCCAAATCAAGGGGATTAGGTGATGAAGGGCTTTATTGTAGTTTTTCTAGGTTCCAGCAAAGGATATTTAGCAGGATTAGGCTGATAAAGACTCTCCATCTGCACTCACCTGTCACAGGGAGACAGCAATACCTCAAAGAGAAGACACTGCCTAGATGACAGAATGTGTCCCAGGAGAAGAACCATCTCTCAGTGACCGCTATGTCCTGATCCTCTCCGCACACTGGGACTCCTGGATCCTTCTGAGCAGGTATTACAACTTTACCACTCAGCTTTCAGCTGGGAATCATAGCCACAGCCATGGGGAAAGTCCACGTCTGTTCTTGGTTTGATAAGCTGGTCTGTTTAGGTGAATCTGTGTCAGGGGCAGGAGGCAGCCCTGACTGGCTTTCTGTAGATGTGTTCGCTGTGAATAGAAGAGCCATTATGTGACCGTGGCCTTTTCTTACCCAACACACAGCACTGGGTCCGTGCGCCACATTGAGAAAGGGAGGAAGGATGGGCTTATGGTTTCTTGCGTGATCTTGGGCAAGTCACATATTCCAAAGGTGCCTGTGATCCCCATCTGTGCAGTGAGGGTAATATCCCCTTCCCCCACCTCTTGTCTATTTGGTTTGTAACCAGGTCCGTCGCTTATTATGTGTGTACAGTGCCCAGCACAGCAGAGCCCTACTGGGGTCTCTCAGGCACTTCTATAGCACATGTGTAAATCCAATCAGCTGATAGTTGCTGCTGCAGGCACGTGACTAGGGCCCTGTCCACTGCCCTGAGCAACAGCCCCTGTCTGATTTGCCACATTCAGTGTTGGCAGGGCTTTGGGGGTGCTGGAAGGGCCTGTAGGGGCATGTTTGCTCCACTCCCAGGGCCATGGCAGACCAACTGGAGTGGGAGGACCATTGAGAGTGGTCTCTGGCCCCATGGCCTCCCTAGCACTGGCCTGCCCACATGCCAGAGTGGTGGGCATCTCTGGGCCCCTTAATCCAGCCCTGTCTGAAGGGCAAGTGATTACCAGCTTTCCAGGATGCAGAGAAATAAATGAGTAAACCACCCAATGAAGGGCACTCTCACCCTGCACAAACTGCCGCCCCAATGGTATTTATCAGGCCTTCAGATGAAGCAGTGCCCCTAAATACAAATGGTAATGAAGTGCGTAGCTGTAACAGGGCTAAATACCCAGTACAGGGAGACTATGCCAAGCACAGTGAGAGAGCCAACAATGTGCTGGCTAGTGTAGCTGGCATGGTGAGAATATAACCACACAGTCAATCATGGCCCCAGAGGGGGAACCATTTCACAAGCTGGATAAATTCACTTCCCTGTTTGCAAAGCCACGTGTTAGAAAGCAGTACACAGCTAACAGCATGTGCCGTCTCACTGGCAAGCTACAACCGAAGGCTTTTCTACAAGCATGAGATGCACTGGTTTAACACCAATCAATTTAATGAAACTGGTGCAGCTTTTGTTCATGGACTCTCTTGTATCAGTTTAAAACTAGTTATATTGGTTTAGTTTGCGCCTACACACTTACTAAACCACTCAACTGCAATAAGCCACGAGGCATGGGTTTGCAGATGCAACTGCACCAGTTTGCACCAGAAAATAGCTCCTGTTGTTAAATAGGTACAGATTTTGGACTATCTTTTACCAGGTTACATACAGCCCATGGGATCCAGCCTGAGAACTGGGGAAATTCAAGACACCTCATGCTTTCTGGCAGGTCAGCTCCAGTAGCTGCAGGCCTTGAAAGGCAGGGCTAGAATTGACTCAGAGTCCTTGTGTTGGGTCAGTTTGCCAAGATGGGGGAGCGCACTTGTTTGAAGCCAGTTGGTAGTTACTGCCTCTTAGCATCCGTTAAGTGTCAGTGCCCAGACCTCAGCCCTCCCCATGCTGTAGTGATGTGTTTGTGAAACATACGGTGCTTGCGGTTGACCCAGAGCTCTGAAATAAGTGAGGCCGGAATACAAGCACTGCTCTGTATCCTGATGTGGTAAGGAGCTCAGGCCTGCCTGAGGGAGGGCGGGGGGATAACGGAGGCTGCTGGTATCAGCAGAGGCTCTGAGGCCACAGTCAAGAGCCTGTGTAAGGGGGCCTCCAAGGCTCCAGAAGGTTCAATCTCATGCTACCGGAACCGTGATAAAAATGAACCTGCCCAGGACAGCGGCTGGGGGGAGATTAATGTCTGACTTGTCAACAAGCCAGCAAACAAATGTCACAGGAGGAAACAAAGGGCTGATGAGAATCAAACAGATCTTAGGGGTGAGAGGCTGCTTCCCCCAGCTCAGTCCCACTGCTCCTCAGCTCCGATAGCTGTGCCTGCCAGGAGAGTGGTGGGAGAGGGAGCCCATGGGGTAGCCCTGTTTTGCACATTTCAACCTGCCTGGTGGCTAGCTGGCAGATCATAAAGGCACCTCCAGGATCCCCAGGGTAGGGGGCTGACCTGGCTCATCCATAACTCTGTCCAAGAACTCATGTTAGAAAGACTGATTACCTGGTGTGGTATTGTGACCTCCCTAGGGGGGAATCCTGGCTGACACTTCTCAATCCAAATACAAAGTAGCCAGGTGTCCCTTTGTCAGTCCCCTGGCTGCATCCCAATCCAGAGGTGGCTGCATTTCAGTGGTGGGTAGAATGTTTTCCTCTCAAAAGCAATGGGAGTTCAGTCTGTGTACCAGAGAGCCCTAGTTTGTAGCGAAGTCTTTCACACTTTCTGGACGAGAGGTTCTATAGATATGGGCAGTTACTGTTGTCAGTCCTCTGGCTTCTTCCCCACTGACAGATACCTGGATAGATGCATCATCTTCCTGTTCCTTCATTACCTCTTTGCCCAGTCAGCTTCCAGATAAGCTGTTCTAAAAGCATCCACTAAAGGCTTCCCTGGTTCTTTTTCCATTGCCTGTGGGGACTAAAGTGGATCCCACAGCAGTGGCTTGGTCTTCAGTTCCCATTTCTTGACTGTATAGATTTTCTCCAGAGTTTTTTCCTTCTTTCCTTCCTTTTTAGCAACCTTCAGACCAGTTGCAGCAGAAACTCTTTCCCTTCTTCTCTGTCTATGTTTGGAAATAGACCTGATTTTCAGTAGCTAGTGGCCAGCAAGTGGAGTAGCTGATCCATTTCCTGATGCTGAATTCTACATGTAGATAAAAGCAAGCAGGAGTTTACACCAACTGAGCTAGCTGGGGTTTAGGGTTGAGCCTTGATTAATTCAATCAGTGCAAGCCCTGGTTTGCTCTGTGTATGCTTAGGTTACATCTTCACTGAGCAACTCAGAGCCCAGGTGAATTGACTTGGGCTGCAGAGCTAAAGACAGCAGTTTGAATGTTCAGACTTGGACTGGAACCTGGGCTCTGAAACCTGGGTGAAGTCTCGGAACCCAGGCTTCATCCCAAGCCCAAACATTTATGCTGCTATTTAGCTCTATAGTCTGGACCCTGAGTCAATTGACCTGTGTCCTGACGATCTGTGCCATGGACTTTCTTTGCCATGTAGATGCACTCTTAGGGGTTACCAATGAAGCCAACCAGCCAGCAGCTACACCAGGGCTATCCCCAACAAAAACAGTTTTTATAAACAGTAAGGCAGCTATTTAGGTTACTCTCGGGTCAGTGTACAGTCCTTGCAATTCATAATTTCCCCCTTGTCATCTGGGTGTTTGTAACAGTATGCTTGATAACCTGCCATATCTTCTCCACATCAGGATCCCTCCCCATTCTCTACTGTACCCAGGGATATTTCCACTCTGTTTTTCCCATAAGTATGAGATTCCTTTGTACCCTCTTATCTGTCCCGCATTGGGCTGGTCTTATTCGTGGCATCTTGAACTTTAACACCTGCTTATTGAAGCATCTGCTTCCACTTGCTGATGTCCATTCATGTCACCTTGGAAACTCCCCCTTTATCATGGATTTTGATCATCTTCCATTTCTTCTCCTTACTCAGTTCCAAAGGGGCAGCCAGTTTAGTCTAGTTCTGCAAAAGAAGCAAGGAGTCCTGTGCCACTTAAAGACTAACACATGAGCTTCTGTGGGAGAAAATCCCTCTTCCTCAGGAGCTTTGAAAATGCAGCTCCTTACTGGCATCACTTTAGTCCTCAGTAGGGTGGCTCCTTCACACCTCTTCCCCTTCTAACCATGCACGCCCTCTCTGAATTGCTCCCACCCACATCAAGAACTGCTCCCTCTTTACTTCCTCCTGTACAGAGGGGATTCAAGGATCTAGCTGCCTCACTTCACTGCATGGGATGAAGTCAGCCTGAATCCTGCCCACAACCCCATGGTTCTTTAGTTTATTGCACCAAGTTGCTGAAGGGTCCTCCCAGGTTCTGCATAAGGTTTAGTAATCTCACAGCTCTCTTGATTTATCAGGATTAACTCACTGGGAGATGGTGACATTTCCACCCTTTGCTCATAATACAACACACACTGGGTCTGCTCCTGGTTAAAGTTCTGCCTTGCTAACTAAAACAACAGACCTTAAACCTCATTACTAAGCTTCCTCCTCTACTCTGCTGTTGGTAGGTTCCTCCCTGTCCCTGCACCTGGTGTACCAGTGGCTTACCTGAGCAAGTACTGGACTGAGACCTGGAAACCAAGATTTAACTAGACCTGCTGGGTGATCTTGGACAAATCACTTCATGGCTTTGTGCCTCAGTTTCCCCCCCTGTGAAATAGGGATAATGCTATAGCCTGTCTTTTGTAAAGGGTGGTGAGATCTGTGGCTAAAAAGCATGCTAGGTAAGATCTAGGAACTATTCTACTTCCCTTTACACTCAACCCTTTTTACACCCACTCTCTCCCTCCGTGATTCTGCCTCATGTCCCTTCTTTTGTTTGATTCAGTGTGTGCAGGACAGAATTTATCTGTGATGCTGACCAGACTAATGGTTTGCAATGGCAGCAGTTATATCCTGAAATGATGATAATGAACAATAAACTCGGGCAGACAAATTAGCCAGGTTTCTTTGGCTCCTGTTATGGTCACTTCTTTTTCAGGTGCCTTGCTGTGCCAGCTCAGTCATCCCTGATGTTGCTTGTGCTTCTGTGAATCAGGAAAAACTCAGTTGTGATTGTGATCCTTCCTTTACCCTACGAACATGCAGAGGACTTGCCTCATCAGTTCCAGTCTGTTCTTGCCTCCAAAGATGGCCTTGCGGGAGCATCTAGTGGTTGCTGTGTCTCACTGCATTTATCAGGGTGCAAATGAAGGTAAAGTTACATAGCTGAACAAGATGTCATTACAGGTGAGTGTGAAGGAAGAATAACTCTACTCATTGTTCAGGGGGCAGGGAAAGGTGTGCCTCTTGTTTGGAAAGAGTCTTTCAGTTTGGGAGACTTCCAAAGAATCAGCTGGTTGCTCTACTCAAAACACTAAGGCTTGTCTTCCCTAAACTCACCTGAACCTGCGAATATTATTTATTTGTAGTCCAGTAGGCCCTAGAACTGAGATTAGGGCCCCATGATACCCAGTACTGTCCACACCCACACACAGAGAGAGTCAGTCCCTTCCCCAAAGTACTGACAAGAAAAGGGGTGAGAGAAAGGAGATACAATTGACCTGCTCATTACTGATGGGAAACCGAGGCCCAGAGAGATTAAATGACCTGCCCAAAGTCACAAAAGAAGTCAGTAGCAGAGACCAGAGCACTCCTGAGTCCCAGTTCTGTGCTTTGTGCAGAAGACCACCATCCTCTCTTAAGGTAAAGGTGAAGGGATTGCCATAGGCATCTTTTAATATTGGTGCCTTCTGTGAGCTCCTAGCATTGCCCTCAATTAGATGCCACACTGACATCCTAGCAATCACAGCTGCCTCTCTGTCAGAAAAAGCTTCCAATGCCATTCAGGCAATAAACTCAGTGATCAGCCCATGTACAAGTAGTCCTTCCTATCCACAGATAGCCCGAGGTACTGTGAGTGCTCACTTTTATTCCTAAATAGAGTACAGCGTATTGCTGATTTGCAGTGTCAATTGAGGAGTTTTATGGACTCTGTTCCGGTTGTGCTGAGAAAGGTACCAGTGAGATTTTCTACAGGCAGCATCCATAAATGTGGCAGGGAAAAAAGGTGAAGGAGCATAGTGCATGGGCCAAATGGCCCCTAGAGCCAGTCGGTGAGTTGACTTGCTGTTTGTATTGTAATATTGCACCCGAGACTCAAATGGGGGCTACCTTGTGAGTGCTTAAAACGACAAACATTAGAGATGAAAAAGACTTATGAGGTCCCCTTGAGTTCCTCTCCAGTGTGGGAATGTTACCTAGAGAATGCTTTCAAGGAAAATTGTGTGATTAGGAATTACCAAGCACCTGCTTAGGTCCCTAACAGAATGCTTATACTAGTAAACAAGAAAAACAGCTGCTCCCATGAGCATTGGCTTAGCCCATGTGTATACAGGGTGCTGTAAACAAATCTTTGGGGTGGTGGTACTGATATCCATTGCTTTAGTGTCTGAGTGCAGTGTAACACAAATGCAACAGGCATAGCTAACAAGAGACCTGTCCAGCCCAGGTTTTAGAGACCTAGTTACTAGTTACACTAAATACATGACTGAACCTGCAGTTAGGTTCATAGGTAGGGTATAAGCTGTGCAAGGATGTAAGCATAGAGAGTTGAACATATTTTAAGGGCAGAAGTGTTGGTGTTTTCATGCTGGGATGTTATGTTTCTGTGTCAATACAAATCCGTAGGTGGAGTGGTCTGTGTGAAGAGGAGACAGTGCGTCTTAGTGGATAACTCTCTGGCACTTAGGAGACCTCAGTTCTAGCTCTAGCTTTGCCCCTTGCCTGCTGGGTGACCATGGGCAAATCATGTTATGGTGCTGTGCCTCAGTTTTTCCATCTGTAAAATGGGGCTCAATGATATCTTCTTTGTAAAACATTGTACAATCTACTGATGCAAAATGCAATTATGTATTAATTATTATGAGTCTACATGTATACTTAGAGCAGTTTGGAAAGGTTTTTTTTTTTTTAAACCTTTTTTATGAAAAGCAGGGGGTGATGTCAATGACTATTCAAAAGATATTTTTCTGCTTTCCACTCAGCTTGTAGCTGGCCAAATAATCTAATGTAAGTAATTTTTAGCCAGCTCTAATAATTCCATATAGCAGAATGGTGAGGTAATTAGTATTTAAGCATAATTAGATAAATAGTTAAATAAAGATAATTAACATTTAAGACACAGGAGGTACACTAATGTAAGGCACATGCTTTGTATACATAAACTGGAAAGGCTGAGTGATGTAGTTTGAGCTCTTAGGAGTTTGCTTGTTTTCTTCTCATGAGCTGTAAGGAGAGCTGGGCAAACAGTGGGGGGAAATGGTGGGCAAATATAATCAGGAATTCTGAATCACTTTTCAGTTCTGCTGCCTTCACATCTCTCTTTGTTTGCTGGTACCAGATCCATCTCAATCTGTGTTTCTTCAGGCAAATTTTGAGGAAGCAATGTGCTTGGACAACAAATTGGTTGAAATGTTTCTGGCTGTCTGAATTCTTATATAGAGCATCTGTTTGTTTAACATGTTTGTTGAGCAATTAGGAATCATAAACAAAGATGAAAAAATCAAAGGCCATTTGCAAATAATTTGCAAACAGACAGTAGAGCGAAATTCATTGGCTAAACTGGTTGTTATTAATAGTTTCCCATCCTTATCTATGAGCAGTAGGTCTACTGAAGTCCCTTTGTTCTATATAAATGCCTGATTCGAGCTGAGATTTGTTCCATATCCATAAGGTCCCACCTTGCAACATGCAATGGCCTGGGTTCATCTAAAAGACTGACTAAAGCTCCACACTGAAGACCATGGTCCATAACTTCTCTCTTCTGGCACAACAGAGCTTTCCACAATAAGGATTAAGTTCATCTGTACAGGAGACAGAGCTTTCTTGTGGGCCAGTTCAAGACTGGAATGAAGTCTCTCAGGAACTAAGGACCTGTGCTAGGTTTACCTTCTGCTCAAATGCAAGGCACATCAGGACATTGCTTTCTAAAAACATACAGTGGCATGTATGCATGAACATTTCCCAAAACACTCCACTGCCCACACTTCCCTCCCTAGGGAGAGGATGAGAATGCAAACATGTGCCAAACATGTGCATTGCTTAGTGCACTATGGGAAGATGCAGATACTATGGCGATGAGGACCTAGCTATAGCAAAACAGAACAGTTCTTTTATTGTAGCTGGCCACAGCTTCTGAGATTTGGACTTTTTTCTACGCTGATACAGTTAATCTGCTGGGGAAGAGGCAGGCACCTCCTGAAATACAGTGAGGTGGCTTTTGATCACTCTGAATGATGATGGTTTTTGTAAGGCACTGCGTGTGAGTGAGCAGTATTTATATCTGGGTGGATCCGGCTGTGCATTTTTTTGTTAGTTCTAACATGCATGTAGCATATTCCAAGGGGCTTCTCTCTATGGTGGAGAGGTGTGCATGATGAGCCTATGGGCCATGAGGAGGGAGTGCAGTGAAATTGCTCAGTTCTATGCTGCAACTTATCTGTTTAAGCCTCCGTCCAGTTAGTGATTAGTCCTTTGGTTCTATTCATCTGTGTCCTTTCAGTGCCTTTTTAAATGAACCACAGTTTTCCAACAATCTAGTTCTAAATGTCTCAAGCAAAGGAGTTTCCTCCCTTGTGAAGCTCCTTCCACCAGATGACAGACTTTGTTGGTGTGCTTTTCTTGATGCTCAGCCCCAGTTTCCCTTCCCTAGTTTCTTCCTCTGACACCTTTCTAAATAAATCCCCTCCCTCCTTAGTGTCTCTCCAGTGCTGCTTGGCCTGTAGCTCCTTACCTCAAGTCTCTTGCCTCAAGATATTTCTCATAAACCAAGTCCTCCAATTTGGCAGTCCCTCTCTAGTCTGAGGCTGCATTGAAGTACATGAGAGCTGCCCAGAGAGAGGATCTCAGTTCCCTGCTCCAGTGACAGCAGCTCCACCAGATAAGAGCCCTGGGCATCTTTTCTCTGATCAAACTGTGAGCATCACATAGCTGAGAGCCCAGATTGTTGGGAATCATTAGGATAATAAGCCAGAAAATATTGTATTGCCTCTTTATAAATCCATGCTATGCCCACATCTAGAATCCTGCATGCAGATCTTGTCTCCCCATCTCATAAAAGATATCTTGGAATTGGAATTATATTCTTTCTCATAACACAAGAACTAGGCATCACAATGTGAAATTAATAGATGGCAGGTTTAAACAAAAGGAAGTACTTCTTCACATGACACACAGTCAACCTGTTGAACTCCTTGCAAGAGGATGTTGCAAAGGCCAAAGGGTTCAAAAAAGAACTAGATAAGTTCATGGAGGGTAGGCCCATCAATGGCTATTAGCCAGGACTGGCAGGGATTGCTCTTTACCAGAGCCTGGGAATAGCTGATGGAATGGATCCCTCGATGATTACGTGATCTTTTCATTCCCTGTGAAGTATCTGGCATTGGCCACTGTAGGAAGACAGAATGCTGGGTTAGATGGAGCCATGGTCTGATCCAGTATGATCACTCACCTTTTCCAGTACAGTGACTCCAGTGCTCCATTGTCTGTATGGAAACACAGCCTGAACTAGCCCCATAGGCTGGTCTTGAACCCAACCACATGCCACTTAATTTCCTTCTGATCCCAGCCAGTTACCCCCAATACTGCTAAATTCTTCCAGTCCTAGGGAGATGTCCCCCTTAGTGCTATGCTGTATCAGTTCTGACCCCACGTCTCCATCAGGTCACCGAGCTCCAGTCACTCCCCGTGAAAGGATATTCTCTAAACCAGGAGGAGTGAAGGTGGATTGGAAAGACAGGGGTCATGTGAGCAGATTGAGGCCCAACATGAGTACTTGGGCTTCTGCCCAGCATTAACACTACTGGGCACTATTTCAAAGTGCTGAACAGTTAAAGGTGCCACTCTCCAGATGAGATATTAAAGAGGGATGTCTCCAGCCAGCCACTCCAGGAACAGTGGATGGTCAAGAAATAGCCCAGATGTCTTGGACAACCCTTCTCACAGAGAAGTCTGGATGAGAGCTCATATTGAATGTAGAATGGCACCTGTCATGGCCTCCATGGTCACTGCTTTTCTCCCACCTTCTTGGCTGCTTTGGAAAGTTTTGGGGCTCATTGTGGTTGAAATGTGCTCTAGGAAAGCAAATGTTATTCTCTGGTTATTCTTTCATCTGTTGTGTCATCCCCCCCCCCCCCCCCCGACACAACGGCTGCATGGATGAGGCAGTCACAGCCCCTCCAGGACCTGTCACGTGAACCATACAGCAACATCCCACAGAGGTCTGCAGCTTGGGCGATTCAGTGCCATCATTCAGTGCTCTGCCACAAGGACGATACAGACATCCCAGAGAGTGTTGCTGTACGCTGTTTCCTGAGAGCTTTGCTGCACAGGTGACTGAGCTGAGGGATGAGCGGTGTCTCTTTAGGGAAATAGCATTTTCTAATGTTTCCTCAAAGATCCCCTTGAGGTGTCCATTCTCCACAACCTCTGACAGCTCTGCAGCTGGCCTGGCCTGCCATTCTAAGTAAGGCCTGGAACATCACAATGCATGAGAGACATTGTCCAAACTAAAGGGCCTCTTTGTAAAGGCTGATTCCTAGGCACACAGGGGAAGAGACATCTATTATTCAAAGTGCCTTTGAGTTACCACAATGTGTCGAGTGCCGTGCTGGCCCCTGCTTCTGGGAGCCTAATACAAAATGGCACCCATGCCTTGAAGAATGTTACTGGCTGATAGCTACTGATGCCCCTTGTGTGCCTGCCTCTCTCTGCAGTGACAGGGCCAGGAGCCCAGGGAACTCTCAGTGCCTCCAGGAAGTTTCCTGTCTGACGTCCTAGCAGAAGCATTGGGTCCCCAACCGCTGCCAGTCCTAGGCTTCCGGCAGGGGCTCCAGCCCGGAGCCCCCCTCCGCTATCAGCTCACCAGATGCTTTTTCAGGATACTGTGGTAAAACTGTGCAGGGCATGAGTGGCAATTTGGGGTTTTCTCTGGTGTCAGCCTTGAAGACAGATTGGATGGGAAAAAAATGATGCCCCTGTCAATGCCCATTAGTCACTCTTGTTTTCCTCCTGTTTGTGCAGAGAAGAAGCAATGGGTCCCCCAGGCGGTCAAAAGCAAGTGGACTGTGGGAGGTTGAAGCTCTGCAGGAGCTTGGCCAACTGTTGCCCTGGCCTGAAAGGGGTAAGATGTCAACCTGTTCTTATCATTAGCTTTTGAGTCAGATCAGTTGAGTTTCCCCCTAGTGGTAAAACAAAGCATACTGCACCTTCCGACTCCCATCTCAGACACATTTCAAGAGCATGGGAGAAAGAGTTGAGTCTAACTGCTCGCATGGGATGCATCACCGAATGACTCCAGAGGGAGATTCTCATCTGCGGTCAGGGAGATGTGGTGTGTAAGTACCCCAAGCCAGTTTCTGGAGCATGCCAGCATCCACTAAAACATAATGAAGATGTATAGGGCCTGGCAGGAATTTAGTGTTCATTCAGCATTAAAGGCTACTTGTTGCAAAGAGCCCTTGTGGTATTGGGAAGCAGCATTAACCACTAATACTTAGCGTTTCTACAGCACCATCCTTTGGGGAACATCTCACAAACACAGGCACCATCTGCACTGTGAGCAAGGGGTGTGATTCCCTGGTCACACAGACACACTCACACATGCACAGGCAGTGAGGAGAGGAGGCACGGGCTAGGCACCCCGAGCACAGACACACCTGGCCCTGGTGGTACATAGTGGGGTACAAAGTCCATGCTACCACTGCCTGTATCACCATGGCTACCCTGCTGTTTTAGTGCACCACCTCGAAGAGCACGAATGTGAGGATGTCTGTGAGAGCTGGGACTCACACGCCCAGCCAGAGATGCAGAGGCAGCTTTTGGGGTAGGCGAAACAGGTGCACGCCTAGGACCCCAAGAAGTAAGGAGTCCTATTGCCTGCTTCACCTACCCTAAAAGCTGCATCTGCCTTGGTCAGCGACAGGAGAAGGAGCTGGTCCTGGGGCCAGGGGCCAGCAGTGGGGAGCTGAGGCCGTGCGGAGCAGAACAGAGGGAGGGCTGGGGGCCAGGGGTGAGGAATCAGGGCCATGGGGGAGAGGTTGTGAGGACCTGTAGGGGGCCCCCACAGTGGGACTTCGCCTAGGGCTCCTGATTGCCGAAGACCACCTCTGCTAAGATATGTGGGTGGTGTGACCTGTCCCTGGAGTCCTGCTCCCCCACCCCACCATTCCATACAGTAACATGAGGCAAAAAGGGAGGAAGAACCCAGTATCTATCTGCAGCTTCAGGGGATGGGTGGGAAAGTGGGATGCCCTGATAGGAATGTCTAGGTGCTCTGGAATAGCAAAGTTGCAGAGCAGCCGAGCCATCCCACCTCAGCTAATGAGTTAGACTGAATGGCCTGATGCTGGGAAGTCACACAGGTTGGTTCTCATTCCTCACACCTGGCCCAGGCAGTAAAGACATGTCCTGCCCATATGCTGAGTCCCATTCCCATCAATGGAAGTTCTTTATCAAGTCCTATGGCTGGGGCTTGAGCTATGTGGGTGCCAAATCCTAGCCACAGAGAGCCAGAAGGAGCTGCTAGCAAGTGGGAGCTGTACCTTCACCTGGTGTCAACACCTGGTAAGCTAGCCTAAAGCCCAAAGAATACAAATGATTTTTTGGGGTTCTCTGCAAACTCTGGTCCCACTGGTTAGCTGTTTCTCTTGGGGATGGGACCAGTTTGGGAGGCAAGTCACAACCCAGTTCTTTGTCTCTTCCTCAGCTTCAGCAGCTGTGGGCCCCTACAAATCAAAAGGCTGGCCCTGCAGCCTTGAAATTTGCAGAATGGCAGTTTGGGTAGAAAAGCTACTATCTCGGGATTGGTGAGGGTGGGAGTGGGGGAGTAAGGAGAGCTGGGGACCTACCTTACATCCCAACATGCAGCAAATGATGTCCAAAATGCCAACAAGACAAAGTGTGAATGGCACGAAAACCCAGCAGATCTGAGAGCACCCGTGTAGGGACTTTTTTGCTCCACATTGGGGCTTTCTGCAGGCTAGAAGCTTGTGGTGTTTGCTGTTTAACTCCTTGTTAATCTTGGGGTGGGGGTACTCGTACTGGAGTTCATGGTTACCTTTGAAAGACGAGAGAAACAGTTATCCCAGCCAAACTCTAGCTTCAGTAACTTCCTCTCAGGCTACAACTGAATTCCCTTTGCAATTCCTGGTGGACAAGACTGGTTTTAATTCCTTCTTCAGAACTGTTGTCCTAATGTTCCTGTGTGGCATTAAACAGCTGCTGTGTTTGGCCCTAGAGATGGCTGCATGAGTGGGGAGAGTGAGCCCAGTGCCTAGTTTGTGTGGCAAGTGAAATTGGAGATGAAATGGCTGTACACGTGTGAAATATTATGTGATGAAAGGTAGGCTGTCTCATCAGCTCTGAAAAAGGAGTCACAGGCAAGTTTGCTCTTTTATATTCTAATAGCTAGCATGACCGTGCCATGGTTGAGCTGGGCGTCTAAAAGCCATTGTCTCAGTGAAGCTGGAAATGGGAACGTGTCCCCATGTCATTGCTATGGCTACATTTGCTTGCTTTGTGTTAAGAGTAGCACTAATTAATGCTACTAAAATTTCTCTGTCTGCATTCATGTTGCACAGAAGAATCCTCTTTGTACTGGTGAATAATATAAGGAACCCAGAATTATGCACACCCCCACTGCCACCAGTGTATTTTACTAATCAGTCCCTTTTGGCCACTAGATGGTGCAATACAACTGCTTTTACAGTTCATGACTGGAAAGGGAGCTCAGTGCAGCTGGCTAGTGTCAAACCACAAAAGCTCGAGGGCAGGGGTCAGCAATACTTGCCAACTCCCATGATGGACCCTCCTCTCCGACCCTCAGCAAGTACTAGTGACCTCTTCCCCTCATGGGGAAAAAAAAACAGTGGCCACTTGAAAATTCAGTGGCAGCCACAGCTGGAGGGAGAAGGAGGTGCATCTGAGGCATGCCTCTGAAAGGGGCCACTTGCCGAAAGAAGCAGCCTAGACTGCTGCTCTCAGTGGTGTGCCTGGGGATGGGGGGAGGAGGGGTCCTCAGGTGCACCACGGAAAGAAGCTGAGCGGAGTGGCTCCTTTTAATGATATGCCTTGGGGAGGAGCCACTCCGGGCAGCTTCTTTACATGGCATACGTGGGGCATGGGCATTGTGGGTACCCCCTGAGCCCCAGCCACCACCGAAAGAAGCCACTCAGAATGGCATCAGTGGCAGGAGCAGCAATTTCTGTGGCACCACAGAGGGTGCCATGTGCTGCTCCAAATTGACTCTTTTGTACCACTGTCGAGGCATCTGCTGGAGGTTGCTTACCCCTGCTCTAGTGCTCTGCATATCCAGTACACACATGCTAAGCCTCTTACACAAGAGGAAGGAAGAAAGTTATGCTGGTGTCAGGACTGACCAGATCTGGAATGCTTCTGAGGATCTCTGGATTTCTAACACCTGCTCCTTCCTAAATATTCTTTACCAGAGGTGTCTGTCTTATAGGGATAAGGGAAGTAATCCTTATATCCACATAGATATTTAAAAAATAAAGGCATTAGAAGAACATTAATAAAGTTCAGGAATGTGGCTCCTGAATTAGATAGGCTTTTATATGTTCAAAGCACAATTTCCATTGTCTTCAGAAAGTACCCAGCACTTCTGTAGATCTGAACACAGAATAGCAAGTCAGCACTCAGGAAATGAAGCACACCAAAATTAGTGGCCACCTGTAAAAAGTTTGGTTTAAATAACTTGCCTAGCATCACCTAGGAATTCTGTAGCAGAGGTTGGCATAGAATCCAGTTTTCCAGGATAGCATTCAGTGGCTGGGCACTGCTGTGGGCAGGCCTGATCGCTAAGTGGGTGTGGAGGGCCTGATTGCCAAGTGGGGGGCCCCACCTATGGCTATGCCCCTGCACTTTTGAAAAACGTAACCCTTAACCACTCTGTGCCTCAGTTTCCGTATCTGCAGAATGAAACAATACTGGCCGTCTCTACATGTCTGGGCATCTCACACTAAATCCATTCCCTGCCACTGCAGGGGCCTTGGGCAGGGGCACATCTCAGACCCTCCCATGCTCTGCCCAGTGCACACAACAGTTCAGTCTCTGGCAGACTTTAGTCTAACCTAGGAAGTTGGGCTCAGTGCAAGGGTTACCAGAGGAGGTTTAATTGCCTGTGAAGTGCAGAAAATCAGATGATTTGGCAGTCCCTTCTGACCTTAAACCCTTTAATATCTTGAAGGGTTTGGTGGGTTCATGTGTCTGTGCAGAGCATGGAGCTAATGAAAGCTTTTTGCCTCACATGAGAAAAGAGTCATAATCCCCTTCCAAGATCAGGATACAAGTCCAGAGGGAAGCAGCAACTTGCCCAAGTCACTCAGTGACTGAGCTGGGAATCAACCAGTCTCCTGCTCTAGCCACTAGCCCACACTTCCTCCAAGAGCTAGGAGCAGAACCTGAGCCCCCAGAGACCCAGTACATGCTCCCACTCAAGTCTCAGATAAAAGGTACCATGGAAGTGTTATAACCTCCCAGACTATGCAAGAAAGTGGTGGTGACATGAGCACCTGCTTTCTGGGTGAGATGGATGTTGAGCAAGCCTGCTTGGAGAGGAAAGGTTGGTGGAGCTCCTTGTGTATCAGGTGTAGTAAAGAAGGAGGAGGCCATGAAGAGGTGCAGGGGGGCAGCTGCAAGCCCAGTGGGGCTTACCTTCCCTCCTTTGTAGACAGAAGGCTGCTTCCAGGTTAAAAGCTCTAGCAGACAAGCAGTTCTGACAGTAAGTCACTGTTAAAACAAAGCGTGAGAGAGATGCTCTGTAGTGTCTCTAAAATGAATGAATGGAGCTTGGGCCCATCTTGGGGAGTGACGAGAATCTGAGCAAACATGAAAGCTGTGCCAAAATTAGAGCTTTCTCATTTTGCTGGGAGCCCAAGGCTCTGCCTTATTCATTTCATGGACTGCCCAGCACACATAGCTCATGCTCCCCCACACACACCATGACAGGACCGAATATACCTAGTCATGGAGGTGTCCACAACCAGGCTGGGGCCAGCAGCTGAGTTCACTGGCGGGACAGAGGTTGCATTAGACAAGTAAGACAAAGGACAAGTTTGGGCATGTGAGCAGATCCCACAATTGACAGAGGGGCTGGCATGGCAGTGGCAGCCAGAAATGGCAGCAATGGATGGCATGGGGTATCCATGCTACACACTAGGCAGAAGCAGCAGCTGGTACAGAAACAATAACTGTCCTCCACATGGTTGGAAGCAGTGGCTGACATGGGACTGGCATTGCAGTGGGACTGATGGCTGTAATGCCAGTGGTTTGAAAGCCTTGCTCCATGTAGCATGGGTGGCCACACTGAGCCTGGGGCCAGAGTTGGCCATGAGAGATCACAGCTCCTCACACTCAGGCAGCTGCTCTTGCATTAGGGTGTTTTCCTTTTTTCTTTACCATTGAGGCAAAGTACAGCTCTTTCAAGTCAAGCCCCTGTCAAGTCTGGATGAGAGAAACACTGATTGTGAGGTCCCACTGGACCATGAGTCTAGTTGCCTCTGAGATGCTAATGCGCTGGAGGGTCTCAAGTGCACCTTTATCTAAGCCTTTCCTAGCCCTTCCACTTTCCTACAGCCACTCTGCAATTCATGGGGTGGAGGCAGGCCTCCCAACCCCTCTCAGCCTCCTCATGCAATTGCTTTGAACCAGCCTGTAAGTGAAGTTGCCACTCCACACCAGCTTGTCTGTGGAGAAGTAGAGGCAGAGGAGCCCTGTTGTAACTCCCATCCCCATCTCACAGGTGGTGTGTTTCTGGAGGCAGTAGCAGAAGTGAAATCTCACTCCCCTCTGGCAAGCGCATACAGTTGGGCTTCCTTCTGCAGCTGTTAGTAGCATCAGACAGACTAAGCTCAGACAGCACAGAGCACAGCCAGAGGAAAGAAAGCCACTCATGCTTGGATTCTCTGGTGGTCATGTCTGTTTTTCCCTCAGAGACTGACTGTGATGGATAGGGGAGCTTTTGGCTCTATTACCTTGTGGCTGATGAGCAGTCAGCCTGAAAGAGGTTTAGAATGTCCCCGGGAAGCAGCAGCTGGAGTTCAGACAAATCATACACCAAGCCAGAGACCATCACAGGAAACCAGGGCTAGGAATCCAGCTGACTGAACAGTGTGGTGTCCATTCAAGGCTGCAGAAGAAGAGCAACTCAATCTGTGCTACATGGAGAAGAGACTTGATACCTGCTACTGGGTAGTCAGTCTGGTTGCAAGCTGCCTTGTAGCAGCTCTGTCCTGAAGATGCCCATCCAAGCTGAGAGCATTTGCAAGATGCAAGGCTTTCCGCTTTCCCATTAGCTAGTTGCTCTTGTGCAAAGAAAAACTAGTTCCATCTCCAGGGGAATGGTTAAGGAGCAAAGATATGGGCACTTTTGGGTCTATTTCTGTAAAGTCTCTGATTTGGTTTTGGTTTTGAAAAATCCAAACCAGAGTGATTCAAATCTGAGTCCCATTTCATCAAACCCACCAAAGATCAGGGAAATGAAAGGCTGGACAACTGAGTCCAGATCTGGTCCATCTCTCCCCAGAGCATCTCCAAGAAATTCTCCAGGGCGTAAGGCCCCCTTCACAGCCTTCTACTCACAAATAATTTGTTTGGTGATGAGTGGTCCTCATGGTAATCCAACATAGTTCAGCTGCCAAAAATGCCCTCACAAAGGAGGACAGATAAGGGAAGAAAGCATGTGATGTGGCCTGAGGAGGTAGAAATATTGACATCAACCCCAAATGTGTCAATACTGTGCAACACTTTGGCCCTACCCTAGGCACATGGAAGCCAACTATAAAAGGCTGGCTGGCTTTCATGCAGTTGAACTGTATCGAGAGCAGAACTAAGGGATTTTAATGCAACAAAATTTTTTGCAGAAAATATGTTTAAATAATCCATCCACAGAGAGCCTCCCTCCATGTTTGGACAGTTTCTACCTGAGTGTCATCCTGAGTGTTGGACAGAGAGTCACTCAAGACCAACTTAAAGCACTATCCACTGACTACTGTATTATGATAGGGCAGCAAGATCTGGTCTCAATGTGGAAATCCACCATCTTTAGTCACCCATCTCTTTCACACTCACCCACACACATGCACCCCTGCTGCACACACTGCACCCCAAATCAATACTGTGCAAAGCATAGTCTTCCACAGAGAACATTTTACCAAAACATAGCATCCAGCAGAGAAATCTCCATAATGGTTGGTGATGGGTCACAGACCAGCCTTCCAGAAATCTATGCATCTGAATTTCACAGAATGGCCAGGTGTCTAGTCACATGCTGTCACCTCTGCTTTTGTTGGTAATCCCTTCCATCCAAACCACCCAACACACTGTACAGCTTGGCCCCCTGAGAGACCTGGCATTAAGTGAGTCCAGTTTGTTCCCACCTTGTACCTAACCCTCCTCCCAAGATAAAGCCAGCATCAGTCAAGTCTCTGAACAGTAGGAGACAAGAATCCAAGAAGGTTTGGGGACTTCAGCCTCCTTCAGTCCTCCCTCTGCACCTGCAGGCTCTGTCTGACCATCAGACACTGGGCCAGGCAGACCTTCTGACCCTCTCCTGATCTCGCTATTCACTTTCTGCCTGTCTTTCTTTCTCCATCTTTATTTTTCCCTTTGCTCCCCTTCCTATTATTTTTATTTTTTTTCTTTTGCTTGCCATTTCCCCCTCCTCTCTCTTGACATCCCATTAGTTCATCATGTTCTTGAAAAGCCTTCTAGGCAGTCAGATGCCTTCACGAAGACAAACGTCTGAAAGTTTGACTGCTGATGTTTATAGCTACCAGAGTTTCTAATTATATAAAGGAAGCTGTTCTCTCACTTGAACCCCTTAACACACACTCCCCCTACACACACCCAATCTGCTGCAGTTCCTCAGCTCAGTCCTCCACACATTGCCCTTCTCAAAACATCCTCACTTTTTATTAACCCAGAGCAAAGAAGAGAGAGACAGGGAGAGGGGAAGAGGATGAAGGCAAGAGCTAGAAGCCTGGGAAGAACCAGGCAGGTACTTCAGGAATTGTTCTGAGCAAATTTTGGTAAGCCCAGATGTAAGCTTTTAGAATTAACTGTGTCTTTTGTCAGCCAGGTATCAGGAATGCATGGGACATACAGCCAGTGCTAGTTGCAAGTAAATCTTCAAGGAACTCAAATGTGACAGAAAAATAAGTAGTTTCAGGTGGGATTCTGGGACTGGACAGGGTCACTTGTAAGGAAAAATGAGACAAGCTGAATATGGTTGGTTTGTCTAAATGACAGTCATGACAAGGGGTGGAACCTAACTGACAAAGGGTATTTAAAAGAGTTAAACTCAAGGATGAAGTCAAATTGTTTAGGATAGGTCGCAAAGCTATAAATAGCAGGAAATGTGCTGAAACTCAACAAAGGAAAATGTAGGTTGACTGTTAGGGAAATGACCTACTAACAAAAGCTACTGAATTGTGAAATAGTCTCCCAAGGAAGCTGTGTCCCTGAAGACATTTATAGCTGGACTGTTTGTGGGCATGAAAAGTATGTCATGGGATTCGCTGTGCATTGGCCCCTGGGACTGACAAGGGCTTTTCCACCATGAGTCGCTTCTCTATGGAGGCAGATGTGTATGATTCTCTCTAGATACAGATTTGCAGTCGCTTTCTAGGTGTATTATACAGCCACCTCTTCATTCATCAGATACATAATAATGCTAAATCACTGGATTGGCAGGGTGCCAAGAGATTGCTTTTGCTGTGATACATGATTAAAATGCACAAATAAAAAATATGAACAAATAAAAGACAAGAAGTTCTTCATGCAACAAATGCTATCTGCTTCCCTCCGCTCAGATGGAACACAGCCTGCTAGGATGTGTCATTGCTGCAGACTTCACCTTTTACTGTAGAAGAGCAGGTGTCATTTGCCCATCTTGAGCCAATTAAGTGTGGCCAGCCCTTTGGCATTGTTTGGTTACATTTGTTCTCAGGTTTGGAAAATGAGCCTCTCACAAGGTATTTAGACTACCCCAAGTTCTCAGAAGATTTCTACTAGTGGCTGGTTTTAAATGGCAAGCACCTCATCATCCTTAGACAGCAGGATTGTTACCAAAGCAAGATAAGCTCTGAGCTGGGCGGCAGTGGGATGGTATCAGGAGGGAACTTGCTGGTATGGAGACCTGGGGATAAAATAAGGAGATTTTCAGCTCTAGGTCCTGACCAGCGTATGTCATCTATTGCAAGTTCAAGATGGCCAGCAAGGCCAACACATACCAGCTAATGATCAGGAATACCAAGGCTATGCCCTGAGGAACAACGACAACTACTCCATAGGCAACTGTAGTGCTAGCTTTAATAGGAAGTCACTCTAGGGGTGATACAGTGGGGTGACAAGCAGAATCTTCTCAGGCATGTATATTCTGACCCATCAGAAGTATTTGGGCATGAAAGCAGAAATGAAAACAAGGACAGTCAGCTTTTAAACAACACCTACAGCTGGGGCCCCTAATATCTACAATGTGAACTCCTGGGGGGAGAAGAATTGCTGAGCTGGGAGAGACAGGAAACTAGGAGAATGGGCTCAAATTGGCTAAAAGAAAACAGAGATATCAGGACATGTTCTTACTGCTGAGAACTATTGGACTCTGTAGACAAGGGAAATTGTAGAAACACTGTTCCTCAGCTGATTTCAAGGAGGAGATGCCTTGAAGAATAAATTTCTGGGAACTTTCCCACCCTAAGGCCAGGATTTTTCCAGCTCCTCAAGACAGTGATACCAACAACCCTTCTATAAAGCTAGCTTCTTTTATGCCAACCCAGTCCTTGCTACCCTGACCTCTTATGCAAACTTTTTCCCAGAATTCCTTTGTGGGACTGGCCCTTTAAATTGGGCAGTGTCAGAGCACTGCAACCCTAAAGGAGCCATTTTGCAACAGAGGTTGTTTGTTGTGTATCTGTCTTTTGATTAGTGAAGAGCCTAAATTCCAGGTAGGTTTGTTTTCCTTTTCTCATTCCTGGCTTTTTCTTACAAATAGATTTGGTGGGTACCAAGAGTTGGATTGGACTCAGGAGGGTGAAGTGGGCATTTGATGTATTGTGAAGTCTTTATAGCCATGGACTGTTGTCAGAATAGCCCAGTTGCTGCCTTTCCTTTCTTTGGGTTCAGCTGCCCAGGAGAAGGCACTGAGAGTTGGGGGGATTTATGATCCCTGCTTCTTGTTTGCCATAACCTCCCAGAACTTTGAGAGTCACAGGCCTAGGGTGTCTAACTGTGTGTACCATCAGCCTGGATGTAAAGCTAAAGGGTTGAGACACTCTCTGTGAGGATATTAATTTATAGTCTATTTTATATCTGAATTAAAGACATGTATTGTATTAATAGTCATACTTGCATTAAGTGAGTCAGCTTTATTCCTCTGAGCACCTGGGCTGGGAGGGCCAGATGGAGCTGTAATGGGGTTCTTGTCTGCTCTCAGCAGGAATGACTAGGGGGATTTTTTCCCTAAGAGCTGGAATTGCCCTGCCTAGCCAAAGTTTTCTGTCCTCACCACTCCTGTGCTGTGCTCTACTGCACAGGTAGTTAATGTGTTGGGTGGGTCATGTGACTTTTGAAGGTGCTTAGATTGTAAATTGCACTGCGGTTCTCTTACATCTTGACTGGGGAGTGATTCTGGGTGGCTGGAAGGAAGAAGGGTCTTGGTGTAGTCGCTTTAATTACCAGCCTGTGGAAATGGGTTTGCTTCTTTCAGGGAGCTGTGTTACCCCCAAACATCCCTGCAATCAGCTGGGTGTCTGCAGCCATACAGGGCTGGCTGCAGTTCTGCTCCTGTTTCTGTTTGCAGCCAAGCTCTCCATTAATGAGTAGGATCTGAGGGCTGCTCAGCAGCGGCAAGTGTTGAACAGTGCCACCAATTGAACAGTAACCCCTTGGGATGGGGAGAGAAAGACCCAGCATGCACTGTTCCTACTGTGCACAGCTTTGAGCTCTTGGACACTGAGTGCTCCACAGTACAAAAACAGTTGTCTCTGAGTCCTGGGAAGGGTCTAAAACAGCTGGGGGGAAAAGCCCAGAAGCAAAGTCAGGGGGCCATGGATTTCTTTAGGGGTTGCTAATCAGTGGGGAGGTAGCACAAAACCGACCTCCTGGAAGTCCAGGCCACAGGGGAGCCTCTCCAGGGAGCAGCAGCAACATCACAAACCTTGTGCCTGATGGTTGGATTGGGGGAGTGTTCTTCACTTCAGGACATTGCCTGTATAGTTCACCACCTACACTCTGGCATTAGAGCCTCATCAGATCCAGTCCCCTTTCCTCTGCTATCTAGTCCTAGTCAAAATCTGGCACTCAGTCATACATACTGAGCCCTGGCACTCGACCCTGCTTTCCTTCAGACCCAGTTGGCTGGGTATAGTGAAGACAGAATTCAATCCTGTAAGTTTTGGAAGTGTTTTGAACTGTCTGTAACAGTCACATCCTATGTTGAATTTTCAACAGAGGCTCCTAATAATAGCATCTAAATATGGTTAACTGGAGACAGGTGCAGAAGGGAGGGCTGCTTGCTCTCCCACTCAAGGACTGACTTGGCAGGTGTAAGGAGAGGGAGAGTCAGTCAGTCCTTGTGAGATGAGATAATGTGAATGAATGGGTTTTGTACAGGCATTTTCTGGATTACAGATTCAGTTCCTTGTCCCTGGATATGTCCCCCCCTCTGCCAGAGGAAGAAAAGTGCCAGCAGCTTGTGAGGATTTTTTTTTTTTTTAAAGACCAGGGTGGTATTGTGTCATTTCTGCATAGATAATACAATGAAGCCATCACATTCAATTTACTGGATCTCTTGCACCTTGTGTTATGATGGAAGCAAGTGATTTCAGAGTCAATCAAGCTAGTTTCCTTCCCCTAGGGGATTTTGTGTTCTCACGCTGTGGCTAGCACTTAAGAGCTTTTCTAGTTTTTAACCCAGAGCCCAACTAACAGCAGGGGATGGGAGTGTTTCATATGCAGCTTTCCTTCCAAGACCAAGCTGTGTTAGCTGGCCTGATATCCCCTGCCAAGAGCCAGAACTGCCATCTCCCCATGCAGTGTTGCAGATAGGCTGCTTGACAGGTGATCTGGTTCAGAATAGGCTGCTGTATTTCATACTCTTGCATGGAGGTAGAAGTGACTGGGAAGGGCAAATCCTGCTGATGGACTGTGGTGGGCTGAGGAGCTGGCCTAAATTGGCAGCCCTTCCTCCTCTCCCCTCCTCCAGGACTTTAGCTATGAGGAGGGGCTGAGCTGTGAATCTTTCTGGTCTCACAGTGCAGTCTCCCCCCCCCCCCCAATCAGAAAGTCCCTCATTGCTCCAGGAGAAGGTTATTTCCTGGTAACTAATGAAAGAGAACCTGCCTTCAGCACTAGTCAGTCCCCTGTCACCTACCTGCCCCTAATCCATTCCCCTGAGCTCCAGGACCAGTGCCTGGGAGATGGTAACCTTACTGGGCCACGGCCTCCTGGCCATGGGATGGAGTCACCAACTAGTCACAGCCCCCAGGCAGCTGTGTGCATGCAATATATTACAGTGTCATGATGTTGCAGTCCCCTGCTGTGGGATCCTCCCTCTTTCTCTCCTGGCTGCATGAGTGGGAGGATTTCCTGGAGGGACAGCTCTTTCACACCCCTCTGCTCAGCATGCCATGCTGCCCAAAGAGCACCCCATCACTGGCATCCTGTGAAGTGAGTGGAACCTGGATCAGAATCAGGGAGTCTGAGGAGAGGGGCTGTTGTGTTGGACCCCAGGACTGGACTAGCAAGTAGGTGGCTGTAGGTCAGAACTGGAATGCACCAGCACAGTTGTGTGGGAAGGTGAGGACAGGAAAATGTACTGCTGGTTAGGACACTGGTGTGTGTTCATAGATGTGGGGTGGGATAAGCAGACAGTTTGGCCCATCAGCATCAGTATGCCCTGAGGGTGTGTGCTATAGCAAATTAGAGAGGGTGCTCATAAACTAGGCCTGTCCCTTAGAGGAAAGGCGATAGCTATGGAAAAATGAGGGACAGGCTCTCCAGGGATAAAAAACAGAGACTGAAGTGATTCAGATCCCTTGCCAATGCTCTCATATAGAACAGGGACTGCAGCTCCCATCTGTGCAGGTTGGGAGCCAAGCTCCGGAGAAGAGGTGTGAGTGCTGTGCAGGCTGCTTGCCCAGGGGATTCTGGACACAGACCCAGATTGGGAAGCTGACAGACTGAAATAACACAAGGGACTTGATTTGTGTTTCTTTCCTTTAGATGTGAATATACTGTAATTACAGAGATGATGAATAAAGACTTCAAGTGAGGAGTAGGGAGATGGGGTGTGGGCTCTGGATAGTACATGCTGTAGGGCTGGCTTTCTTCATGGTGGGCTGTGGCTTCCACTTGCTGATCCAGCCCTACTGTCCCCCCTCTCCCCACCCTGGCTGTCCTTTGAGGAGGGCAATAGCTATCTAATGAACACTTTGAGAAGCCAATTGGCTGCACTAAAATGTAACTCTTCAGGTGCTGATAGAATGGAGGAGCCAGTCTGTCCTCGCGCAGCACCCTTTGTTCCTGGAATAGCCCCTGCAGTTAGGAGAGAAATCCTTGAAGGAGAACAACCTACTTCAGTCCCAGCCTAAGAGAAGCAGCTACTTAACCTGGGGCTCAAGCAATTCCATGGGACAACTAATGAAAAAAGAGGGAGGGGGAATAAGGTTTACAGATTCAAAACTTGAGGGAGAACAGTGAACATAGCCTGGGGCAGCCTACAAAGTGAAATGGAAGAGAGGGACAGAAAAGGATAAATAGTTCCCACCTTAGTCACTCTAAATCCAGAAATTCTTGCCCAGTTTTAAAGCAGCCACCCAACTCTCCTTCCAAATGCTACTGCTGTTCCTTCCACCTGCAGGAAACTGAGCTACCTTAGGGCACATTTCAGAGAAGGGTATAGGCTGGAGAAGTCTCCTTTCCTGAGCAGACTGTTCCTTGCCCAAAACAGCCTTCTTCTTAAGTTACATCACCTGCTTTCAAAGCAGCAGAAGGGGAGGGACTTTAGGGAAGGTAAATAAACTTTCTATGCAAACAGTAGCCCTCTGCTGTTGTCAGACCCTTTCCATCTGAGGACCTCAGTGTTTTATGTTAAAATAAACTAAGTCTCACCATATATCTCTGAAATAGGTAAGGGATGTATAAAGTTTGCTGCAGCCCACATCTAGGGTGCAACACAGCAGCTACTTAACAGAATGAGAAACAGAAAAACCTCAACCGCTACTGTCAAGGAATGCTGGATGGGTTGAATAGACTAGGACTAGGTCATTTGGGAACTTACCCTAATGCCTTAGGATCTTTATTGACTAGTACCTTGGTTCTGTGTCTCACCTTTCAATAGCTACTCAGCAGAATGCCAAATGAGTCAAGACCATACTTATCCACAGGGTTTTCTTGAAAAGTCTCCCGTCCAGGTACTGACTGGCCCAGCCTTCACCTACTTGGCTTGGGACATTAGAACTCCTGTAAGGACATAATGTACTCTGTGCTTCTAGGGCAGGCTTCTTGAAAATCCATCAGCAATTGATTCATCCCTTGCACTTGGTGTGGGGAAGAGTCAAACTAGATGATCCCCATGGTCCCTTCTGGCTTTATAATTGATGAATCAATAAATTCATGCTGAACATGGCTCATTTACCCAACCTATGGTCACTCATTCACCCCTTCCCCCCCATAAGGAGCCTGTTTAAAAGCTAACTTCAATATGATCTAATATTAAATCTTCAGCTACTTTCAAATATTTATCACTGTTAAATTTAGATTCCCTCTTGTGCACAACACTTCTTGGGCCCTGAAAATGGAGACACGTGAAGGCAAAGACCCAGCTTTTGGGAAGAAGGGGGTTGGGAATGCTACACAATGCTAACCTACAGACTCCAGAGGGACAGAGGTTTTCCTTTTGCATGGTGCTGTCTCTCCACATGTGTGATATACAGAGCAATGGTGACAGGCTCCAGGAGGGACTGGAGGAAAGAGGGCCCAGAGGAACAATGCAGAATATGGGACCTGAGAGTTATTGCAGCATCCTTAATTTGCAGCAGAGATTTAGGTTGGACACTAGAGAAAAAGTTCCCACTTAAGCGTAGCTAAGCATTGGAACAAATTACCTCAGGAGGTTGTGGAGGTTATTAAGAGCAGGTTAGATAAACACCTGTTAAGGGACGATCTCTAGATAACGTATAGTCCTGCCTCATATAGGGAACTAGACTAAATGATTGTGATTTATCATGCTCCCTTCCAGGCCTACAGCTCTGAGACATCTATGGTGGATCACAACTGATCTGCAAGGGGCACTGATGGATTGGCCTAGTGAGGAAAGGGGTATTTTTCAGTCTTGTTGTTTTATAAATACATTGCAAAGTTTCTATCCCCTTGATTTTTAGTAAGGGGACAAATGATTGCACAGAAACACATATGCAGTCCCCACTCTTGTAAATGAATAGAACCCTCTGCTTTTGGGGGCTTTCAGTAGGTGTAGATGGATGTGTGGCACCAGCCTTTAGCATTTTGTTATGGCACTGGCCAAGCAAACTGTCTGTAGCCCACACCTGCACAGCTTCCACTGCTGGCTTGTAGTCTGAAACAAAGGAAAACACACACAATGTAGGGTCTTGGGATGAAACTTCTGAGCAGCGTCTGAAGAAGGGAGAGACTTACATTTGGTCCACACTGCTGGTGAAATTCAGCAGCAGTCAACACAAGATCTACAAGCTAAGTAGCGTAGCTTGTATATCTTGTCGACTTCCTAAAAATCAACCAAGTTTGACATGCCCGCTACAGTGTGCCAATAGGAAATGTACCCCTGTCAACGCAGTGTTTTTTGCAGGATGGGTTGATGGCATCAATTTCCAGATTGATTAGTAGGTCTCCACTGCTGCTTAATCAATCCTGCAGACTTAATTTGGTGGTGCCAACAGTGCTGCTGTTCATACAGACATACTCCTAGGAACTAGGACAGGAGCTGGAGTAAATGCAAGATGCAATGAGCATATTTTTCAAGCTGGCCAGTGTGGAGAGGGAGAGTATGTTTAAGAGACCACTCAGGCAATTTATACCTCCACCTCCAGTCTGCCTCCCACCTGAATTTATTTCCTTAGGGAGGCATGACTGGTGGGGGGATCTAAAAGCAGGCAGGAACTGACGTGCTTGCATAGATTGCGTCTTTGCTGGGTGCTGGGGTCAGCTGTGGCAGTCAATGTGGAAATGAACAAACTGGACAGAGGCTCTGAAGGGCTCAGTGGTGATGGTGTAGGAACAGTTTTGTACAATGGGAGTGCTGAAAGCCATTGAACTGACCTGGAAGTGTATAGAACGGAAGCCCCTTGAAGCCAATAGCACCTCCAGTTCTTATAGTGCTAAATGTAGGCTGGAAAGCTCGGGCTGAACTGTGGGTGGACTTGGGCCTTGGCAAGGCTGCAAGGCAGCCTGGCGGCCTTCCTGAACCCTGGAGTCAAGGCAAGTTGAGTTAAGTGTTTGAACTAGCACAATGGCACACCAAAGGTAGACCAAATCATGGTCTGCCCCATCCATTCACATCCCAACCTCCCCGCACACCCCCCCATTAGCACTCACCTCCCAACTAGTGGCTCTGGCATGGCTCTGCAGCTGCGCAGAATAATAGCACCTTACCCAGCACCCCGCCTCCTGCAACTGGGACAGCAGACAGTGAACTAAAAGACCTCTCTGACCCTGAAACTCCCCTGGAAAGAATAGCCGGGTTAGTCCAGACTTATTGTTCCCTCACAAACAGACCACTGCAGCCCAGTTCTGGGTTTGGTAGGCAAGACAGACCATGGCCTGCTCCTTGCAGTGGGTGCAGCATCCCGCAGCAGCAGTGAGCCAAGCATGACAGGGGAAGAACCATTGTGAGGGGCATCAGTGCTGGAGCTAGAACCTAGCCTGGAGGGGGGGCTCTGCTAAGGCTAAGCTCAGTCCCCTCTTTCTCTCAAACCTGTCTCACGGAGTCACCTAGCATTGTGAGGGTGGGGCATGAGAAAAGGGTAGCTGGGGAAAAAAGCTCTTAGCTGTGCAGTTGCCACCAAGCTCCTTCAGAAATAAAGAGAAAGCACTTGCCATCCATTCTCTCTTGTTTATTTCAAGTGGGTCTTGCCTACACATGTTAAAAAAACATAACTCATGAACAAACACCGTCTTCCAACTGCTGAAACCCTCTCAGCTGTATTGGGCTCCAGCCACTAGTTTTACTTTACAGGCTCAGAACACTGCCAGTTTGAAAAACCTCACATTTTGTGACAAAAAACACAGTACAAAACCCCAGGGCTGGAGTCCTTTTCCCAAAAATATAAAAGTATAAATTCAAGGGGGGGAAAGCATTTATTTTAAAGCCTTTAGGAGAATACAGATGCTTTTATTCTCTGGCCACAATATGCAAATCTGCCATGAGCACATCTGCACCCAGGCTGTCTGGCTAATTGTACAGGGACAGTAAGAGCCCTTCTACAGAGCCGAGACTGTTTTATAACCTGGTCTTGCCTTGCCAAGGGTGTGGAAGGAACCCTGTTATAAGTCAGCCCAAATCTTGTTATACCATGGTCCCTTCCACAACAGATGCTTATAGGCAAACAAGCCCTAAAAACAACTCAGCCAAAAGAAAATTTGCAGGCATTTCCATTTCAAATTTCCTTCCTTCCCCAATTTTGCTGCCCAAAAAGCATCACTGGTTTGGCTCAGTCCGTGTCCACCTAATAATCTTTAATCTCTACTCATTTCTCACCCCCTCCTGTCACCTGGAACTCTGAAGTTATAGTGCATCAAGGATGTTGTCAATTTTGGTGACCAGCTCCTGGCGTTTGTTGGAATGCAGCTTCTCATTCTCAATGTACGTGTCCTTCTTAAGCTTGCCAGCCACCAGCCGTTCTGCCTCAAGAGATGATTTCAGAACCAGCTCCTTGACCTGGCTGTCAAGCTTCTGAATCTCGCTCACCTTGTGGGAATTTATAATAAAGGAATATTAAAGAGGACTGAACACCAACAGCCCTAATATTACAGCTAAGCAGAAAAAGTGGTAGAGCTGGGACTAAGGAAGGCACAGAACAGAATATAGAACGGCCTCTCCCACTGCCATGGCTACACTGTCATGACAACTGAAGAGTCCCTCTCTGAAGGGCAGAGACTTAATGCACAGAGCAGGTTTACAGGGAGCCTTGGAATCCAGGGACTAGAACTGAGATGGGTGTAATTCTTACTTTCAGTAATAATGTTTGCTGATAAGTTAAATTTTTAATCCAGGCCACTGGTATAAATCCGACAAAGGGCCATGGTGGCCAAAAGTAGTAGTTTTCTGGTAACTATAGTGGTCACCTATGTGAAGTGAGTTAGTGGTTCTCAGTCCAGTTCACAACAGGATCAGTACCCACAGCACAAAAACCACTACCATAATTGATACTAAGCAGGCCCCTTTCTCAGAAGGCCATGTGCTGGAAGGGCCAGAAATACTCAGCTGATCTCTTTCCATGGTTCAGATCAGAGCTGAGGCATAAAGACTGGGAATGGTGTGTGTGTCCTGTTGTGGAAGAGAGGAATTCAGTCTCCAGGGCTGTGAAAGCAGCAACTTCCACCAGGGCAAAAGTCACATGTGCACAAAAATAAGATTAAGTAAATGCTCAACTCCCTTGGTTTCAGTTAAAGCGAACCAATGTAATGAGGCACCTTCTAGGCAAAAATCAGAGTCCCAGACCCTTTCAGCCATGGCAGCAACTGGATTAGCTGAATATCTGTAAGTGCTGTTCTCTTACTGTGAAGAAGCCAGCTAACATGAAGCAACAGCTCCCAGTTGGGGTCTGGCAAAAAATCCAGAAAAAGGTCAGAAGCCCCAAAATAAATAGTGTTACTGGTTTGGGTAGTTAGATACTATACAACGTGTTGGTCATCCATGTTTTCATTCCATGACTAGATAGAAGCGGAATTGTATGTTACAACTGCATTAATGTATGTCCATGCAGCTGGTGGAGAGGATCTTTGAAACAGTAAATGCCAGTTGGCCAAAAACAACTTTTCACTGCCACACATTTTAAAGAGCTACAAAAGCAAGGGTAAATTTATAGCAGAACAAAAAAAATGAAACAATGCATTTCATCCCCTACACTTTTCTAAGAAGCAGGTAATTTGGAAGTGGAATGAAAGAAACAGAAGGCAGCAGTAAAACTAAGCATCTGGGGCTGTCTGGAATTGAGGCAGAGTAGCTTACAGGGCCAGCAACAGAGCACAGCTAAGACAAGACAGAGTTCTTACCTTATCACACAGGTCAGAGCCTTCTGTCTTCAGCTTGGACTGCAGAGAGGCTATTTCACTGGTCAGGGCCTTGTGCTCAGTCTCCAAAGTCTTCTTTCCACTGTTCAGGGTGGAGATGTCCCGTGACTGCTTGTACTTATTCACTGCTTCATCAAAGTGGCGGTACAGGCCCAGTCTCTTGTTCACCAAGGTGAGAACCTGCTCTGTTATGCAAGCAACCTTCATTCTAGCTTCAGCAGCTGGATCCTGCAAGGGGTGATGAGATACACAGAGAAAAACACACACAAAAACTTAGACTGAAACAATGCCTTTCTAGCCAAAAATGCTATGCAAAAGCATCACACATCTTACAATTTAAAACTGGTAGTTGTCAAAAGAATGCCAAAGTTAGCTTGGTACAAACATAGAGACTTCTGCCTACCTCTAATAAGCCAGTCTGGCTCTGGGTTACTGAAACTAGAGGGAAAACATGGAGAAAGGGACTCCCACGAACCAATTAGATCCAGATGGGCCTGCTGTCCCAGGGCTGAAATATTGTATACGAGGGCTAAAGCATGGAGTATACATCACATACCAAGACAAAACTAATAGGGCTCTAGATGCTGTAAATAAGAATATTCCAATGGAAAGCACATTTAATGAGGGCAACTATTACTACAGGCCATTTCCAACTATCAGGGGAATAAAATCACCCTTGTCACAAGGCTGCATCTTGCCATATAATACCTTGGTGATAGAGAAGTCGAGCCTAACATAGAAGATCACTGTGAAGAACAAGATGTAAAATGCTCCAACCACTAACAGCGGCTCCTGCAGCATCAGGATCTTGTTGAAGGTGTAGTGTACCTGAAAAATAGGATTTAGAGAATGAGCAATGATTTGCCATAAGCCAACGGAGAAACCTCAAGCAACTGAACGTTCCTAAAAAACGAGGAAGAATAGTTAAGGCACATAGAATGGATCCAGCTTACATAATGCAAACTGTGTTGTCAAGAATGCAACCACCCTGCTGGTTTTCTATATCGTGGTGCAACAACTGCCACAAGCTGTCCCAAGAAGGCTGTGCACTGGAGGCTCTGGCTTTTCCTAAAAGCTGCGACCCTGCGTCTACATTACAGATTCTTACATCTTTCAGCAGTGAGATCACCCCATACTAAACGAAAAGCAAAGCCACATAATTTGCATGTTATTTTTCAGGAACTCCACAGCCCCAGACCAGATGCTGTTATGACTACAAAAAGGGAGTGTGGAGGAGGCATGGCTGGTCATTTAAGCTATCTGAACAAAGGGGCCAGGCCTACCACAATGTCTTGGATGTGCTGCTCTACCAAGTTGTTCTTGTGTGCCACAATAACCGGGCGTCCAAACGTGTCAAGGTAGGTGTAGTGGAGCTCATCTTTGGCTCGGTTGATTTCATACGGGCTGTCCACATGAATATTCCTGCAGAAATAAACACTCCTATGATTCTAATCTGTCTAAGATTTGGTTGGCCAGAGGCATGTTACTCAATTTGGTGGCCTCAGGCAGGTAACTCAATTACACACTCAAAAGTTCTCTTCAGTTTAAGAAGCAGTTTATAACATGTGACAGGCTGTGTTCCTGGGTGTTTTCCGTGCTCACGTCAGCCACTGTGTTTTATTGGTGCTCAGACCTATGGATCAGGCAGAAGACCTGGCCATCAACACTTACATGCAACATTTTCAGCAGTAAAAGCATGCCACGTCACTTACTTGGCACCTTCTGGCAGGATTATCTTTACAGTCAGAGAGTCTGCAACTTGCTCATCAAATACATGGTCAATGAACCTCATCTTCAGAGCATATTGGTCACCTGAGAGAAGGCAGAAAGGAAAGAAAAATCTCCTGCTAGTTTAACAAGACAAGCTTCGCTGGAAACGTTTTCCCAATGTCTTTGAATCTCAGCACACGGAAGGACTGGGGCTGTGTACACTCTTCAAGGCAATTTTTAACAAGAGGCCCAAAGATACAGGAGGAGGTAATGCAGTGAGGAGATTGGTTTGTAAAGTACAGAAGTAACAGCTGGCAATAAATGCTAAATGGTTACAAGGGCCCCGTATTGTAAAAATGTCAAATTTTCCATACAGTGAGCTTGGTCTTTTGCTCCCCCAGAACTGCAACACCCACCGAGGTTATAGAGGTATTCATAGCTAGGCAGGTTGTAGCCAATGATGTAGTGGGTCTTCCAACCCCCAAAGAGTGGGAAGCGGGGGCGGATCTCCATCTCGACAGAGTCATCTAGGATGAGAAGGTGGCTGGTAGAGATGTTTCCAATTTCATCTCGGTAATATACATCCTGAGCCGCAGCAGGCAGAATGGTCTGCGGAGGAGAGAGAAGCAGCACTCAGTATGTTTGCTAGAGAGACAATTTCACTAGAACAGGCAAAGCAGCCATTGGTGAAACCTGATTAAGCACCAATCAGGAATAGCAGTGCTGCTTGCAAGAAGCAACAAAATAACTGCCAAGCTGCACTGTGAGACAAAAAATGGTGTTAATGTGAGTGATCAACTACAATGTCCTCAATAGAAGTTATTGCCTGTCTTCAGAGAAGTTACAGATGAGAAGGCCCTGTAGGATCATCAGACTACCACCTTGAAGTCACTGTAGCACTGTACCCTACAGAATAACCAATGGTGCTTTATCCAGTCCAGTTTTATATGTCCCAAGCAATAAGAGGCATGCCTACTACAAGGTCCTGCTCCACCACTTCCTTCAGGATATTCTTTCACATCCTACCTGATGTGCCTAAATCCCTTTTCTCATCCCACTGCTTCTAATGGGCTGTGTCTGCACATTTGTAAACCCAACTTAGTAACATTTCTCTGCCTGTCTTGATGTAATGTGACAATTTTTGAACACTGCATTCAATCAATTCTAAAATTTCAGGGAATGTTCTAGGAATCAATGGGCAGAACTCCATTGATTCTGGTGAAAAATCTGAAAACTGAAAAGGGAAGTAAGGGACTGAGCTCCTGGCATCTGCTAGCAGTTGCAATCACTGTAATTGCTCGCAGATCAAAGAAACATGTGATGACAGTCATTAACACCTTCCACTACAACAAATGGGACAAGGGCTTGAGGGGAGGGTGAAGCATGGAGTCCCTGCCATGGTGGTTGTGGGGACAATAGGTGGCAGGGAGGCACAAAAAGCAGAGTCCCTTTCATGAGAAGAGGAGTTACCAGGAACTCCTGAAATAGGAGGTGGGAGTGTGGTTTGCTGGTTTAGGAAATATTTCTGTACAACTTGAGTTCTGGTTGTTACTGTTCTTAAATTGTTACTATTAAAAAATGCTTCTCTGTGAAGGCAGAATCTGCCATTTCTGACAGGGCTGAAAGCATGTCTTCAGACAATGGCTTGTCAATAGTCCTTCAGCAATCACCTATTCAGGTGGAAAAGTCTCAAGGACAAGAGGCCAGGACACCCAATTTTCTTCATGTCCTTAACAAGGTGTTTGGGGGGTGGAAAATTTCCATTGAAGACAGAGGTGGCAAAGCAGAAGTCTGAAAGGGACTCAAAGTAGAGGAGGGGCAAGCCAGTTTCGCAGTGGGATTAACAGGAGTCAGAGAAAGCCAAGCTGACCAGGGGAAGCCATATTCAGCAATCAAGCCATAAGCTGCAGCACAGGATGCTGGGCACTCCCAGAAGATCTTGACCCCTGCCCAAAGAATGCTCCAAAGTGGAGAGAAACTGAGACCAGTGTAATGTTTATTTTTGTATACATTTGTGTATTTCTTGTGCTATCAAGAAAAGAGCAAGGGTGTTTTACAATCTCGTGCAAAGTCTGTATGTTATGTGATCCATCTATTGTGCATCCCTGAAGAGTTAACCCATGGAACTGAACACCCACATGGCAGGAGTCCTGGAAGAGGATGTGTTGAAGCTACAGGGGAGTCTGGCAGGTTAGCACTAGTCACAAGGGCTAGGTAACTGGAGCACAGGGTTACAGCTGTCAGGAAGGGTAACAGATAGAGGCTCTGCATCCTAAAAGAGTCCCTAGAGACACCAAGTGACAGGCAGTGAATGGACTGTTCAGACACTAGAGGCATAAACCACACAGGGATTTGAATTGATCCCTACACAGCAGTCTGGTGTGTGCCCAAGAGGAGCCATTCAACTGGATCTCTGACAGGTAGCACAAAGGCAGCTTGTGGGAAGGACACAGGATGCAAGGAGCCTACTGAAGCTATCAAGTGTGCAACTCTTGTTTATATCCCTTTGTAGCACTCGGAGCAATTCCTCTTTGATAATGACATTTGTAAATATTTGAAATAGTTGTGTCCTCCACTCCCCCGTAACCACTTGTGTACTGTTGCCAAATAAGGGGTAAAGGAAAGAACAACAGGATTTTCTACAGGGAGGGATAAGAAAGAGGGCACAAAATGCAAACCTTAAAAGATTTGACAGAAGATATTCCACTGTCTGGCTGCCTTTGGTAGTCGTATCTGGAGAAAGGTCCTTTAAGCACAGCTCCTGTGTGCTTTAAGTCAACAGTCTCTTCTACAGCGATATTTCCCCAGTGAGACACTTCAATGACCCGCAGCATGCTGGTGATGGTCAGGAACGGACTGTTGTTTTCATAGTGTACCTTAAGGGTGTCCTGTCAAGGTAGAAAAATAAGATATAAACCTCGGACAAGTTAAGTCCCTGAAGGCCAAAAGAAGGAGGGATAAAAAGGGTTCCCACTCCATCAAATGTATGTTGAGAAAATCATTGGTTATAATGAAGCCCATTAGCAATCGCCACCCCCTAAACCCCCACCTTTTTGGTTCTGAAACTTTGGAGTCATCAGTTAAAGAACTTTACTACAGTTTCAGCATCTGTTCTGGCTGTTTTAACTGATCAGTGCATGCAGCTGAATGGATATGGTTAGGTTTCAAAAGTGTCTGCTCACAGCAAGGTACCAGTAAGTTAGCAAGCCCCATAGGGATTGAGATTTCTCCTGCCATTAATACAAGTGGCTGTAGGTAGCAGGATTCACTGAGCTAACTGATGGAGGCCTTATTTAGATTGGAATGAATCAGGGTTCCAGAGCAGAGACCAGTAACAACTGCATTCCTTCCCAGCCAAGTTGTCTCCCATCTCCTGCTATCAGCACCCTGAGACCATTCCAGGTGCCATTCCTTTGAGTCCACACCTGCACTATCCTGATAGAAGCTGAGTTCCTGACAAAAATCCCCCCAGAACAACTGGCAATTGGTGGGTGAAACTTGAGAGGAAAAGCAGCCAGAAGTTCAGGAGTTTGGCTAAATACTTTAATGGTGCTAAATCAAACTGCGAATCTTGCAGCAAGAATGCTGATACTGCATATTAAGGACAATATGTAGAAAGAAACTGGACTGTGTATCAACAAAGTCCCTTGTCCATACTGTCCCATGAGCTAAGAGCAGCAGGTATCTGTGTCTCGGCATGTTACTACAACTATTTCTTTTTAAAATTTTTTTGTAGTAAATTTAGTGTTGCTGGACTGACAGCCTCAGGCTGAAGTCCTCTGTGTATTCAGGGCAGGTATAGCGAAGACACCACAAGACATCTGTGCCTTAGAAAGATATCCCCTCCCTCCAAGGGTTATTCATTGGCCGTCTCAGCAGAGAGGCCAAGTCCAGAGGCTATTAATGCCAACTGAGGTAGCTTTGTGCTACACATACATACCCATTAGGAACTGGACTGAGAAATACCAGCTCAGGTCCCCCACCACACCATAGACAGTTGCCACCATCTTAGTTCAGGATGAATCTGTGACCAAAAGGCAAATGCCCCTATATATTCTTCTCAACACCTTGAGGCTTATCTGTGCAGCACACTTTGCAGGAAAACAGACTACAGTTTATTTTCAAGGCATTTCAGCCAGGGTTTCACTAGCCGCAAGAGTTTACCTGGCTGTATGGTGGGATGTCCTTGAAGGGTCCATATTCAATCATGTCCTCAGACCGGGTGGGATTGCCCAGCTTGGTGTAGCTCTCTACGTTCCTGGAGGCCAGTTTCACACGCGTAGTTTGGGTCTTGGTGGGGTATGGCGAGTAGAAATAGTGATTTCCCTCAAAGACCACAAACTGCTTCTCTGCCTGTGTGATGTGTGTAGGGTACGGCTGCAGGACATGTGTGAAAATCGTTTCGATGGATAAACGGATCTTGGCACCTGGCGCCAGAGGAGATGGCAACTTCACAGTGAAGAATTTGCCACTGAAAGGGAGAATAGCAGGAAAGCTATAAACACCAATATCTCTACTGGCCTGATGCACTCAAGCCCCCATAATACCCTGGTGCAGAAGGGACCCTGGAGGTTTTCTGTGTGCTCTTAAAGGGCTGCCTCTTTGCAGGATCAAGCCCAAAGCAGATTCTCCCAGTGGCAAGGTACTTGTTCCTCAGGAGGATGTTTGTTCCAGGGGGTGGGTACATCGACCTTTAAATAGTGATGTGACAGTCTGTAACTGGGTATCATTTGGTGCCAGTATGAATAGACACTCAAAGGGAATCAAGACATTGAGTTTAAAATGTGATCTGTATGATCTTTTAGGGGTGGAGATACTGGTGCATTCTTATGCTCATACCATTTCTATACTTCCAGCACCATGAGACAGGCAGATTTTTCCATTATTCTCTAGGAGGAGAGAATAATCTAAAATAGGAGGAGCATGGGCAGTGATCTGACATGAGAACAATCACCCTAAACTACTGGTCCTGGAAGTCAGTTACCTCTCAGGTATCTTCTACCTATCTCCCATTGGACCAAAGCTGAGTAAGTATGTCCATGGCCACCCAGAGGGGTGTCCTGCAGAAAGTGAATTTTGGGGGTGTGGAACTACCAAGAAGAATTTTTCACTTAATCCACACCAGTGCTCCCTTGCAGCTCTCAAAGTAACCAATACTTCCACAACCACCATGCCACCCACCAACTCCCTGCAAGAACTGCTTCCCAGGCAGGAAAAGGAGAACCACCAACAGCCTTCTTGGCGATTGGAAGAAAGGAGCAGCGATGAACTCAGAGGTAATGCAGCAAACCACCTGGATCAGTTGGGGCACCGTCAGCCAGTCCCAGCTATAAAAGGGGCACCGTTTTGCCTTAATAATTCAGTATTTCACTCCACAGCTACCATCCTCTTGTGATCACCATCAACTAGCCCCAAACCAGTTTAAAAAGCTCAGCTCATTCTTTACTAGGTTAACATGCAAGCATCTGAGAGAGCCTCACACTAAAAATTTTTGCTCACCTAAGTATGTTGCAAACATGGGCTACTTCCCCAAGTGTGGCAGATGTGAATCCTATGGTTAGAGAGAGCGCTTTCTCTGGGGTAGGGACTAGAGAACATCTGATGCTGCAGAATCTAACAACGTGGTAAACTTTACAGCAAAAATATAGCCAGGCACTGCAGCATAAACAGACCCAAACCAAATTTGTAACTGCATGTAACAGGCACTACAGACCCTTAAAGGGCCCATGTGGTTCTAGTGTATTTCTACCCCACTTTCCCTAATATAGGGAGGTGACAGCAGATGTGGTGACATGAGGATTCCATAAGGTGCTGCTAGACCCACCAATGTCTACTTGTGCTGACCCTGGAATTGGGGCCTCTGCAGGCTACCTGGTTCACTTGAGTAGCCAGCACGGAGTCCTAGAACTACAAGCAGGACCACCCAAAGGAAGGATATTTTGTTGTGTTTATGCTGAGAAGCTTCCGGAGCTTGTGGTGGAAGACTGGAACTGGGGTTCTGCCACTGTGTGTAACTGTGTTCTCCATTTATGCTACAGGCTGTGGTGTGAAACAAAAGATGGGTCTCTGCAAGAATAAAGGACACCAGATCACCATCAAGATTGTTACAGAGGATGCATGATGAAATGTTTAAGTCCTGGACCATGCTCCATAGACTAACATCTTTCTGGATTCTGCTTTTGCTCTACCGGAGAGAGCCCATGCTAATGAGTAAGCTGAAAATACTGATCCGTAACAGAACTGCTCCCTGCTACTCGACATTACAAGGTAAAACTCACCTTTTACCTTTCACCTTAGTCTCCCGCACCTCCAAGGTGTTCTCCTCCTCTTCCTCACCTTTTACCTGTTCCAAAACAAAACATCATGGCCTGATCAACATGTTACCATTTTGGTTTCCCATGTGAAGTAGCTGAATTTCAGGTCCAATACTATGCAATTCCTATTAATTTCTCATTGGAGGCCACAACACATATGCTGATGCCAAAGTTATTAAAAACACCAATATCTATTAGCTTCACAATCATTAACACTGGACAACTTAAACTGTGGTCTATATCCAAGAACAGAAACTAGAGGCTCTTGTTAAACTTTTTAAAGCCTTTTCCAGTGTCCTAAGCTGATTCCCAAGATAACAAAGGTATGGAACTGAGCAGCTCTGTTGACGGCTGACCCTCCTCCTCGAGCAGGTCCTTTTATGGAGCTTCTCTCACTGGAGCTCCTATGAGAGTGCGCATGAAGTGAAAAAGCAAAGATTGGCCAACACTCCCATTTTGTTGTCATCAGAAAGCAGCCTCTGTACAGCTACTCTCTTAAACCCCCTAACGAAAAGAGTTCTGGATTGATAGTTCTAAAATTGGAGACTCAAGTCTTCTAAGAATCCATGGGATAAGTACAGCCTGGCAGAAAGATGTAAACTTTTCCCCAGGCATCTCTGGGTCCTGCTCCATCATGCATCCCTACTGCGCTATAAGGACCACATCTAGATGTGGTAAACAAGACACACATTAGAATCGTTCTCCATGTCTCGTTCCCTTTTGAAACACTGCAAGCACGCTTACCCGGCCTCTTTGTTGCACGGTCACAATAATGGCCTTTTTGTAGCCTAATTATTTGTAGTGCACCAAAAGCCTGCTAGAAACTTTCTGGATATCTGATGGTGAAAACCTTCAGTCACTATCAACCTAAGCTTTTCCCTAGAAGGGAAAACCCCTTTATCCAACCAAAGAAGCACACAGAATACATATGCAAAAGTTTTTGTTTCAGTTCCACATTAACACACTGGAGCACTGCTCTGTCACCTCAGCATAAGCCTGGAGTAATTCTTCTAAAGTTAATGGAGTTGATCCAGATTCCCACTAGTGTGGGATAATTTATTATTTGTGCTGCTGTGTTGCTTAAACTGTGTAGCATTAGTCACTGAAGCACAGTTGCTGTAGAACTGTGTACAATTCAAGCAACTGAAAGCAAAATTTATATCAAAATCCTTTGTTTCACTGGTGATTTCTAATATTACTTTAAAAGTGCAAAATATTAGAATAGGTTACTATTTTTAAAATGCAGTTGGGATTTAAAGTATACAGCAGACAATGTCAAAGGCTAAGACTTCCATCTCAAGCTCTGAGGATGTACAGCAGTAGGGAAAAATGAGACAGTGCTGAAGTGACTTCACCTAAGGCTATGCAGTAAGTCAGCTGCAGAGCTGGAATCAAAACCCAGGAGTCCTGGCTTCTAGCTCCTTGCATTAATAGCTGCTTTTCATTCACCACTCAAATAAGGGTGCAAGGGCTCCTAGAAAATACAATTAGATGAAAGGTTTAGGCAGCCGTCTGACAGCTGCCCATTTTGTATTTACACCCTTCACATTAATTTATAAAGAAGAAATCCTGTGGCACACTTAAAAATGAACAAATTCATTTCTCGCATAAGCTTTTGTATCATCTAATTACGTTTAATTTCCCCTTTTAATAGTCTCACCTTCTCATCTATTGCTGTTACAGGGCCCACTTCCACCCTGTTTGACTCAAAACAACTCAGTTGCTGAAATGGACTAACAAATTACCCCTCTAGAACTGTTTGAATGGAGCACCCTTCTCTATGTGCATAATACCTAACATGCCCTGCTTTCCATCCCATGCATCTGAAGAAGTGGGATTATACGCAGGAAGGCTCATGCAATAAATCAGTGGTTCCCAACATTTTCTCGGCCATGGCACAACTTGCTACCTTTAATTAATGAGGCACATCACCATATAGTTTCCAAATAGGCTCATGAATATTCATGAGCCAATCCAGAGCTCCTTGAGTAGTTTTTCAAAAAATTCTGTGGCGCACATGCTCAGGCCTGACAGCACACCTGTGTGTCATGGCACACTGGTTGGGAACCACTGCAATAAATTTCCAGACAGGTAGCTGTGTTAGGCTGTGTATAGCGAAAGAAGCGAGTCCTGGGGCACCTTGTAGAGCAGGGGTGGCCAAACTTATGGAACTCAAGAGCCACACAAGTTGATTATTAAACCTTCAGAAGCTGCACTGAGGCCTATAGTCACATACTTTTACCTACTCCAAAATTACTAACTTTAAAATTCATTGCACACTTTAATTTTATTGTAAAAAGAGGACAAATATTGATCCTACTGATGTCAGAGTCTAATAATTACTTAAGGTTACCATGAAAACTAGGCCTATACAGTAAAACTTAGCTGCTGCTCAATGTAAAAGACTGCAGGCTAGTGGCGAGTTTAAAATCCCAACCATGCCACACTTCTCCTTGCCATGCCTGACCCTGCCACGCTTCTCCCCACTATCCCAACGCCCTACTGAACTCCTAGGCTGGGGCTGCTTTCCTAAATTGATTTGCTGATGTTCTTCTGGGAGCCACAGTTTTTCATTCAAGAGCCTCATATGGCTCTTGAGCCGCAGTTTGGCCACGCCTGTTATAGACTAACAGATTTCTTTGAGCATAAGCTTTCGTGGGCTTACATCTGACAAGGTGGGTTGAAACCCACAAAAGCTTATGCTCGAAGAAATCTGTTAGTCTATAAGGTGCCCTAGGACTCCCGCTGCTTTTACTGCAATACATAAATGCTAGTCTTTGAATAGTTAACATTACAAAAATGATTCAGCTGTTCCCACATTCTCTTCCTTTGAGCAAACTGTTCTGAATGGACTTTGCTAACACCTGCCCTTCTCCACCCTGGCATGTGTATAGATAGAGCCCAGCAAATCCAGATATCCACATCCATGGATACAACACAGATATCTGAGGACCGTTTCTTGCGGATGCAGATTGGATATGGATGCACATTTTTATCTGCACAGAGCTAGAGCCCTGCAACTATGCGGATATCCGCAGCTACAACATGGATATCCGCGGACCATTTCTTGCAGATGCAGGTCGGATATGGATCCACTTATTTGTATCCACACAGGGCTCTATGTATAGACACCTCTCTGCTGTAGTCTCCACTTCATGCATCTGGTGAAGTGGGTTGGAGCCCATGAAAGCTTAGGCCCAAAGAAATCTGTTAGCCTATAAGGTGCCCCAGGACTCCTTGTTTCCTTGGCTGAAAGCGACTACCATGGCTGTGGCTTTGGAAATTCTCTCCTTGGGGTGCACCTTTTGCAGAAGCAAAGCTAGATGCAAACAGGCGCACTGACATGCATGCATGCTGCTGGCTGAGCATGCAAATAAATGCACTGACATGCATGCTGGCTGAGCAGCCAGGGCACGGCATGGACGGAGCGAGCCGGCTTCAGCTTCTGCTTACGTGTCACTAGCTGCCCGGCCGGGAAGCGGCCGCGCGCAGAGACGAGCACGCGGCGGGAGGCCCGGGCGCCCCCGCTCCCGCGGTGACCTTTGGTTGCGCCCCGTTCCCCCCTTTCCCGCGGGGAGCTTTGGTTGCGCCCCATTCGCCGCCGGGCCGCTCGCCCACCAATGAGAGGCGCCGGCGCGGGGGCAGCCGGGGGTCAACTCGGGCGGGGGCGCGCGCCGCGCAGGGGGACCGCTGGCAGGGGCGGGGGCGCGCGTGCGGCGCACTCACCTGCACCCCCAGGTAGGCCAGGTGGCTCTCCAGGCCCGGGTCCAGCGCCAGCAGGAAGGAGCTGGCGCCCCCCGAGCTCCCCGGCGCGTGGGCCAGGCTCAGCTCGGCCGTCACCTTGGCCAGGTGGGTGCTGAGGTCCACCGTCCGCTTCACCTCCTCATTGAGCAGCTCCGGGGCCGCCAGGGCGCAGCCCAGGCAGAGAAGCAGGCGCCAGGCGAGGCCCTCCATGGCCGGCCAGTCGGCGGATGAAACCGGATGGACTCCCTCAGCGGCCGGGGCCACATCCGTCGGGGAGGGCACAAGATGGCTGCGCCCAGGCCGAGGGAGGGACAAGATGGCGGCGCCCATCGATGGTTGGGACACAAGATGGCTGCGTAGCAGGGGAAGGACCCCGCAGTGTCAGTGGCGAAGGGGGCTACGCAAGTGCCTGACTAAAAATGCTGTGGCCAAGGGCAGTCCTGCGCATGCCCATGCTGGGCTGCAGTCAGACTCAGGAAGTCAATTTGGAAAGGATAGCTGTGTTAGTCTAGTCCAGTAAAAAAAACAAGAAGGAGTTGTGTGGCACTTTAAGACTAACAGATTTATTTTTTGCATGAGCTTTCGTGGGAGAAGATCCCACTTCCTCAGATGCTTCGAAGACTGAAGAAACGGGATCTTCTCCCACCAAAGCTCATGCAAAAAATAAATCTGTTAGTCAGGAAGTCAGCCTCCAGCCCCATGGCATGGCTGCAGGGATCAGAGTCAGAGTTTATCTATGTGTTATGCAGAGAGTGGACCCTGAATTCCTCAAAATTTCCTGCATAAATCTAGGCAGAGGCTGGGCACAGTGTGACCACTGCTGCTCAGAAACTGCAGGCTAGGCAAGATTTCATTAAAACAATAAAGGCAGGCCTTTCCCTCTAGTTCTTTGGCCTTTAGGAAGCACTAATGTGTTCAAACTTTGCTTTTCAGTTGTGAAGTCTGGAAACTTTCTAGGAAAGATGAGTTTGTTGTGACTCCAAGAGCTGGGGATTAGGTTTTAAGAAAACCATTAAATACCATAAGACTCACGGTAAAAATCACAAGAACCAGCAACACAAAATAAATCACCAACCGTTAGCTTCAGATTCATGAGCTGGGCACAAAAATCATAAGATTGACTTAAAAATAATGAGATTTTTAATAAATTTGGGTTCTTTATATTTGCCTTCTGGTTTCTGAGCTCCTTGGAGTCTGATTGGGTCATGGTTTCAAGCTTTTTTTTTTTTCCCTCTGTGATCAAGGGAGCTAGGAACATGGAAGGAATGGAAAGATGAGATCCTCATGTAATAGGATTCCAGGAGGTCAGTCTTTAAGAAAAACTCCAAATCATGCAGACCTTGTAATAATGTGAAAGCTGGCACCAAAAAAGTTAAAACAGATAAAGCACCAGTGCAGACTGACAAGCTGAGCTGTAGAGCTGAGACAAGTTCAAGGTGAAATTTTGGATGGAAGCCATCCACAGAGATTGACCCCAAATCAGCCATGAAGCTGCTAAGTTTTGTCTTTCAGGCTGAAGAGGGGGTTGGGTTGTTATGTTTTCCAGAGTCCGGGAAGATGTGTTTTGGGACAGGTGTATGAAATACTGTGTTGGTTTTTGTGGCTACTGGAGGGCAGGAAAGTGTGTGTGTGTGTGTGTGTGTGTGTGTTGTTGGGTCTCGATATGATTCTAATGCTCTTTCTGTGATGGTCTGGTGCTTGTTTCATTGTCTCTTCCATTCTGAATTTAGAAGGGATACATGTTGAGAGTTGCCTCATTTGTCTGTCATATGACATTTTGCTCATCCAGAAGGAGTATTACTTAAAGAAAGTTTAAACTGAATCAAAATATGATGTTCTTTAAAGGGAGTGAAATCATGTAGTCACAGTGCTTTGGGGAAAAACTAAAAGGAGTCAGTGATAAAACAAAACCAGAGTTGGAAACGCGTAAGAGAGCTGGGGACACAGTAAGTGCAACTGAACTAAACCAGGCAAAGAAAATTCTCTTTTGAGCACTGCTCACATACATTCAGTTACAGGTGTCTATGTGCCGCAGCGCACAGTAGCTCGGAAAGTCTTCAGTCTTAGCCTGTCATGTTGGGCACGCGGCCAATGCCCTCTCTATGCCACAACCGAGGCTATATAGGTGATCGTGACCCTGACCCTCCCAGTTCCATTTTCCACCCTCAGTGACGGTTTCGGATCAGCCAAGAAAATTGCGTAAGCAAGTGCCCATCTTCTACCACAAAATTCAAGATGCCTGGTTTCAAACTGTGCTTAGGATGCTGCAAAGCATTGCTGCTCGATGATCCACATGGTAAATGTCTCGCATGCCTGGGTGAGTCCCATCTCACTGACAGTTGCCTCTCTGCCAGTCCTTCAAAAGGAGGACTCGCAAGAATAGAGAGCTGTGCCTCCGATCCCTTGCTGGGAGTGGCGTGCAAGCCTCTGATGCCACCCGAGCCCTGAGTGCTCCGCTGGCTCACCAATCTGCCCAGGCACCGGAACCCCAGGACTGTTCTTTGGTGCTGAGCTCAAAGTCTCAGTCAACACCCCTGTTGGTATTGTCAGGGCACGGAACATCTCAGTCGCCGAACCAACCCAGCGCCGAACCGAAAATGGCAATGGCACCATCAGCGCTGCAGGCCCCCGTGATGGTGTAGGTGCGTTCCCTAGCCTGGATTCCGGCACTGCAGAAGAAAACCAGTTTGTCGCCGACTGTGGCACTGGGAGTCCAGTCAGCACAGGAAGCGGTACCGCGCAGCCTGCCGCCAGTACTGCAATCCAGCACTGGGGATTGCTCCCTGGCCAACCCAGTACCACCCAGTCCACCACCGATACCGCAATCCGCTGACGACTGCTCCCAGCCTCCTCCCCATGCTCATCCCAAGACGTCTCGGTGCCGTGCTCCCAAGCTTTGGGGGCCCCTTCCAACGGCTCAGCATTGACTTCGCCTCCAGCTGCGGTCCGGTCTTCTCTACTCAAGATGTTAATAAGGGTAGGAGAGCATTTAGGGAAACGGTGCCATAAGCACTCCCCCTCGCCCACGCCTTGATGCAAGAACAGATCGTCGGGACCGGCTATGCCAATGGGGCCTTCCCCGTCCAGTACCACACCGCCACCTAGTCGAGACCGTTCTCCTCTGTGCCACCTGGAGGCCGGAGCATCTTTTAATGAGTGGTCACACAATTGGCTGGACATGGCGGCCGACGATACCCTAGTCTCATGGCACTGCTCCGTCCAGTCCTCCTCACAGATCATGGACTTGGAATTTTCAGATGATGAGCCCGATCCTGACTCTACATGTCGTAGTAGATTGTGGGCCCGTTCTTTCTCCTTGCCCCATTAGCATACCTTTGAGAGACCAATTGACTGCAATGACGACTCTCGTGCTCACCAAGAGTTGCTATGCCGCATGGCAGCAAACCTGAACCTGGAGCTTGGGGTTGTCCAAGAGGAGACTAATCCCCTCTTCGACATCTGCTGCAGGGCCCCACCCGTCAAGGTGTCTGTCCCGCTCCACGAAGGGCTATATAGCATCATCAAGGCCCGCTGGCAGACTCCGTCCTCGATTCCACCAGTATCAAGGGTCACAGACCATAAGTACCACATCCCTCTGGACAAGTTCTTTCTGTTCCAGCATCCCACCCTGGGTCGCTGGTCATTGACACTGTGAACCAGAAAGAGAGGCAAGGTCAACCGGGTTCCACCCCTAAAAATAAGGAGGCAAGGAAACTCGACTGCTCGGCAGGAAGGTTTACTCCACAGCAGCCCTTCAGCTGCGCATAGCAAACCACTAGGTCCTTATGACAAGGTATATCTTTAATCTCTGGAATGCCATGCAAGGCTTCCGTGCCATTATTCCAAAGGATCACCTTAGGGACTTCGACACGATGCTCGAAGAAGGGGAAATGGCATCCAGCAATGCTTTGATGGCCATCTGGGATGCCGTAGACACAGACGCTTGCATGATGGCATCAGCTATGGTAATGTGTCGCTTGGCCTAATTACAGGGCTCGGGCCTACCACCGCAGCTGTAGCTTACTATTCAGGACCTCCCGTTCAAAGGCCCTGATCTTTTCGCTGAGTCCACGGATGTGAAGTTCCATGGCATGAAAGACTTGAGAGCCATGCTGCAGTCGCTGGGGATTTATACCCCGCAACCTAACAGATGCTCTCTAAAACCTCATCAACTCCTTCAACAACAACTTCAGCAGTTAAAACAACAGATCCAACTGCAGAGTCCTTTCCTGAGGTCCCCCTCTTTTCCCCAGCAGCATTTTGGGGACATGGACAAAGACAAGGTCCATTTGGGAAAGAGTGAGAAGTCCCATGCTCTGCAATTGGGTAGGCATGGGCAGGCCTCCAAACGCTCATCAGGGAAGAAACAGCGTTTTTGACAGTTACTATACGGGCAGCAAACCCACAACCTGACTGGTCTCCAACTGCTTACACCGCTTCATGCACCACTGGGCCAACATCACATCCGACCAGTGGGTCCTTGAGATGGTCGCGGAGGGGTATCTTATTCAGTTTTTTTCAATTTCTTGGGACAGAAAACCACCCCCTCGTCCAACCCTCGGAAACCAGGAACTGTCCTACATTCTCAAGATTGAGTGCCAGAAACTCTTCTTCCTCAGAGTAATAGAAAAGGTTCCCAAGCGGGAGTGGGGAAAAGGGTTTTACTCCTGACACTTCTTGATCCTAAAATCCAACGGGGACCTTCGACCCATTCTAGATCTCAGAGCCTTAAACAAGCACATAAAGAAAATAAAGCTCTGTATGGTTTCCCTATCACAGATCTTCCCATCTCTGTCTCCCGGGGATTGGTTCGCAGCCCTCAATCTGAAAGACGCCTACTTTCACACAGCAATAAGGCCCTGCCACGGGGAGTTCCTAAGGCTCATGGTGGCAAACAACCACTTCCAGTTCATCTCTCTCCCCTTCGGGCTCTCCCTGGCCCCCAGGGTGTTCACGAAGTGCATGGTGCTGGTTGTGGCATACCTGTGCAGACGGGGCATAAGAATTTACCCCCTATCTAGACAACTGGTTAATAGTCAGGAAATTGAGCTCCCAAGTAGAGCTCCACGTCAGAGCAGTAGTGAGGCTCTGCAACTATCTGGGCCTCCACATAAACCAAGAAAAGTCAAAGCTCCGCCCATCTCAAAACATAGAGTTCATAAGGGCGCATCTAGATGCCCGCAAGGGGTCAGCATTCCTACCCCTCTCCACATTTCAGTCCATTTGCACCATCATTACGGAGCTGCAAACATCCCCCATGACCACGGCCCACCGGTGCCTGCAGCACCTCAGCCACATGGCAGCCTCCACCTCAGTGATCCAGATGGCACACCTGAGGATGAGGCCTTTCCAGATCTGGCTTTCCACAGTGTTCCACATATGGAGGGACTCCCTGAACAAGGTACTGTCTGTCCCCCAGGATACTCTGGGGACACTTCAGGTTTGGAGGGATCCCTGCTTTGCCATGAGGGGCATCCCCTTCAAAGACCCCAGGTCCTCAATGACCTTAATATCGGATACCTCGAACACAGGGTGGGGGGCCCACATCTCTGGGGGACTCTCCACCCAAGGGCTCTGGTCCCACATGGACGGTCCTCTCCACATAAATGTGGGGGAACTAAGGGCCGTCAACTAGCTTGCATGACCTTCCTGGACAAGATACAGGGTAGGTCAGTCCAGATCTTCACAGACAATACCACAGCCATATTCTACACAACTCGGCAAGGGGGGCACTGCTCCCCGCCACTGTGTGAGGAGGCGTGCAAACTTTGGGAATTGGCCATATGACACAACTTCATCCCAGTGGCCTCCCACCTACCGCGGGTGGACAATGGGCTAGCAGACTCGCTAAGCAGAAAACCGTTAGCAAACCACGAGTGATCCCTTCACGACAAGGCGTTCTCCCTCCTGATAGACAAATGGGATTCCCCCCAGATAGACTCGTTTGTGACATGGCAGAACCGCAAGTGCTCCCAATTCTGCTCCCTCAGGGGCCGGGAGGAGGGATCACTCACCAACACCTTCCTCATCAACTGGTCCGGGCCCCTGATGTATGCCTGCCTGCCGGTTCCCCTGATAGACAGGGTTCTTTTGAAAATCGACAGGGATGGAGCAAACATAATACTAATAGCTCTGGACTGACCAGACAGCATTGATTCCCACTCCTGCAGGACATGTCCATAGAGATCCCCTCCATCTCCCACAGTGGGCGGACCTCTTGACGCAGAACCCGGGGCACCTTTGGCACTCAGAGCCGGGCCGCCTACACCTGATGGCCTGGATGCTCTCTGGCTCAGCAAGCAGGAAAAGCTCTGCTCAGACAGGGTTAAGAAGGTCCTGGTTGGTAGCAGAAGACCATCTACCAGGTCCACGTACACAGCCAAATGGAAGCAGTTCTCCATTTGGGCTTGGGACAAAGGTGTAGACCCTCCATCAGCCCTGATACACCTGATCCTCGACTATCTGCTGGATCTTAGAGAAAAAGGCCTTTCTCCTGCCTCACTGAGAGTCCATTTAGCTGCAATCTCAGCTCTCCACAAGAGTGTGGCTGGGCAGTCAGTCTTCTCCCATTCCTCCTCTGTCAGATTCCTAAAAGGGGTGGAGAGACTTTTTCTCCAACCTCATAAGCCCACCCCACCTTGGGACCTGAATGTCATCCTCCAGGAAATGACAGAGCTGCCCTATGAGCCTTTGGACTCAGCCTCCTGGTCCTGTCCTGCAAGGTGGCTTCCTTAGTAGCAATCACCTCTGCTCAAAGGGTTTTGGAGTTGAAAGCCCTCTCCTCGGAACCCCCATATATGAGGTTCTACCCAGATAAAGTGGTTTTATGTCACCATCCATCCTCCCTAAGGTGGCCACCCCCTTCCACCTTAACCAGGAAATTTGCTTGCCAGTTTTTTACCCAGACCCCCAGGTTATGCAGAACCAGAGGAGGTGGCATACATTGGATGTGAGGAGAGCGCATCTAACTTGCATCGAGCGCACCCGGCCATTCCGTAAGACACCCCAACTGTTTGTGGTGGTTGCCAAATGTAAGAGGGGTTTACCAGTATCCTCACAGTGTATCTCTAAATGGATTGTGAGCTGCATTAAAGATTGCTACAGAAGGTCAAACACGCCCCTTCCTGGGACTGTTACAGCCCACTCTACCAGGGCCCAAGCGTCCTCTACGGCCTTCCTTGCCAAGGTCCCGATCCAAGAGATCTGCAGGGCTGCTACGTGGTCATCAATATGTACCTTCACAACGCACTACACCATTGCCCAACAGGCTAGAGATGATGCCACTCTGAGCAAGGCTGTACTCAATGTAGGTAGACTGTAACGCCTCCCACCGTCCATGGGTACAGCTAGTAGTTACCTGTAACTGAATGATGTGAGCAGCGCTCAAAGGAGAACGGTGGGTTACTTACCTGTAACCATCCTTCTTCAAGATGGGCTGCTCACATACATTCAGACCCCTCCCACCGCCCCTGCTAACAGAGTTGACGAAGGTAAATGGGACTGGGAGGGTCAGGGTCATGGTCACTTATATAACCGCGGTTGCGGCATAGAGGGGGCATTTGCTGCGTGCCCTGACCCGACAGGCAGGCTGAAGACCTTCTGAGCTACTATGCAGTGCAGCACTTAGACACCTGTAACTGAATGTACGTGAGCAGCCCATCTCAAAGAAGGACGGTTACTGGTAAGTAACCCACCGGTACTAACAAGAAAACTTTACTGCTTTAACAGATGATAGTGCTCTGGTATCTACATAATAAGCACCTAAAATTGGTAATAGCAAGAGACCAAGATTTTTTATTTTCTTGTTTGTGGGATCAGGACCTGTAAACTTTTTGGAGTAACAGTCATATTTTTTGTTCCGTGTTTCTACCTCACCGGACACAGTGGGGCCCTAGCTGCTACTCTAATACAAATAATAAAATCATAACTTCTCTGAGCTGAGACTGCAAAATATGAGAAGGGCATTTGCTAAAGATAGTCCTAAACTGCAGTTTTAGTCTCTGGAGGCAAACTTTCCCAAAATCTGGGAGAGATTAGATCATATCCAGGATTCCAGGTAAGACCTTTGCTAATATGACCTCTACAGAATATGAGGGAGAGCCTTTTTAAATTCATCCCTTTGATCCCTACAATTTTTTCTCTTGCCAAACAAGCTACTTCAGTATTTTGACTTTATTTTGATTATTAGCAGAGACAAAAATTTTAAGATTGACTGCCTCAGATGCTGAACACATTGATTGCCAGAACAAGTTTAGGATGGGCCAGCTTTCCTCAGCCAGAGCTGCTAATGTGCCTCAGTCAAGCAGCCTGGACTGACTGTCCCTACTACCTTACTGTGTCACTGGTGACTGGACAATTTACCAGAAACAAAACATGATGTTGGGTGGGCCCATGTGCAGAATCAGGCTCCTCCTTGTGCTCTGGGGAAGAGGCAAGATAAGCAAAGGCACAAGGCTCCCTAGACAATTCAAATGAATTAGGTTTACCCAGGGCCAGCTTAAGGGGTTGTGGTGCCCCAAGCCAAATTTTGATTTGGCACCCCCCCCCCAATCTCATTCATGGAGGTTGAAAATGGTTTTCCAAAGTGCATAAATCTCCAGCGTCTGTCTGCAGAGGGATTTAAAGTACACTCTGCCTACATGACTTAAGCTGCAGGTTGACTAACAGTGCCTGAGCTGCTAGGAGAGTTGAAGAGGCGGGAGTTAGCCTGATCTTCAGGGGGAGCTAGGTGCCCCTAAGAACAGTCACCTGAAGCCATGTCTGTCTCTTGCCACATAGTAGAGCCAGCCCTGGGTTTACCATGCCCCTGTTCTTCAGGGCCATCCAAGAGCAGTCATTTTATAAATGGGAACTTCCTTCCTTTTCTGAAAAGAGGTAACAGAGCAGGGAGATCGTGGAGCATAAAAATATGATGTATGGATTCAAAACAAAGTTGATGGGTCTAATTTAAGATACGCCAGTCTTGCTGATGTACTTGAGAATTGTGACTAATTTATGCATTATTGTATGCATGCAGTTTTTTTTCCAGGCAAATTAATCTGTTCAAGATGCAAGTTTAACCTTTTTGTCCCCCAGATGGAATCTCTGTTCTATTTCCCTTCCAGCTTCAATAAATCAGCTCTTAACTGATGCCTCAGTGACTATTCACATACCCAGATCTAAACACTGTCTCAGCCGGCTTCCCAGGACCAATTCATTCTTCCAGCAAAGGACCTTAACTACTACAAAAGCAAATGAATATTTCTGTTTATATTAGAGATGACTCAAACAAAGCCCCATCTTTCATCTTGGGGTCCAGGAATCAAAGTTCACATTTACTTACTCTATGAGTAGTTTGTATGCTATTAGTTTCTGGAGGCTAATTTCCATAGAAAGTGAGAGGGTAGTTTTAAAAAATGAGAAAAGAGTTATAGATCACTTGCCAGACAGTGCTCAGCGTAACCCTTCCTAGCTCTCGTATATTTACATAGTTCAGCCTTACTGTGTGACTGCAGATTGCCCTGCCTCTCCTCCTTTCTTTCTTGTGCTGTGGGAGTTACCGTAAAATCATCTGTTTCAATTAATATTTATGAAATAAAGCTAAGGAGGAAAAAAAAAAGTCCCAGAAGCTGTGCTGATAATGCCTGGAGTGGGAGGTTAGTTGCTTGTTGAAGTTCTTTGAAAATCAGATGCCTGATGAAAAAGCATTATAGAAAGGCCAGGTGCAGGCTGGCATCATCAGCGCTCCCCTTTCTGTGAGGATAAACGTTTTAAAACTGGGCCCAATCCTGCACCTAGTACGTCAAGGGGAGTGTTGCTGTTGGTTTGCTGTGTGTGAATATCCTTTTGAAATATGTTCGACTGTGTGATGGTGGCAGTACCAGCAAGCATGTTGCTCTCAGCTAATACTATAGTCAGCTACAGTTTACTGTATGAAGTGTGTTCTGCAATAATCTAAGCAGTCTTTGGGGTCTGTGGCAGCAGTGAACAATGAGCACCTCGATGCTTCTAGCTTATCTGAGGGCCTTCTGAGGTTTTGAATATCCACCAATAAGAATGTAGGTGAGACTTGGTCAACCAATTGCAAAGTTTGTTTGGTAACTCACTGAAAATCAACAGGAAGACAAGGCCCTTGAAAAGCTGCTGAAAACTTCAGTCTCTGAGTTTCATTATTTTCACAGCCTTGAGTTTTCAACCAGTCAGCAAAACCAGTTGTTGAGCCTTAACCAATGAAAACATCATGTGGTATTTTTTGGGGTGGGGTGGGGCGGGGTTTGGCTTCCTCACTGATTTTTAAGAGAAATGCGGGGGAGTGGCAGGCTTGGAGTGTGATTGTCCAGATTTCACACTCCGGGCTTTCTTCTGTATCTTGAAAATTCATGCTGCAGCCATACAAGGATCTTGTTAAAGGGACAGCATCAGCTTGTGATCTAGTCAGTTGCAGGAGGAAAAAGTAAAGTTGCTTCAGGTACCAATTCTGGAGTCTCCCTGACAATTTTTGTATTTTAAAAGAACATTTTCCTGGAGTGTTTTAAAATTTTTTTCCCCCTCCCCTGTTATGTGAAAGATTCAAACTAGAGAATACAAAGACATTTTTCTCTAATCTTTTTCAGTCACAGTAATATTACTAGGAACAAACAATATTTTTCACAGACTGTAACAATAGAAGGTAAAAACTGACAGCAAGAAGTGAGGAGTTTATGTTGATAGTATCTTTTAATTCACTGTATGGACTAGAGCAGGGGACTCATCAAAGTACTTTCTTTCAGCTTGAAACCTCTGAAGGGGTGCCTTTCAGCTCTGAGACTGTGATCTCATACTACTACACAAAACAAACTGTTTTAAAGAAATTAATCATTATTAATTAATAATAAGAAATAACTGGTATTAAGAGAGAGGCAACATGATGCAATCCACCAATCCCTTGAAACATTCCACTTACAATGCTCACACTGCACAATGTTCCTGTCACATGAACTGTTCTGGGTACAGTAACAACAGGACACAATCCATCTGTCCCACGAAACATTCCAGTTACTGTAGTCACTCGGCTAATCCACCTGCCACACAAAACATTTTGGGTGCAATAGCAAAATGACACAATCCACTCATCAGACAAAATATTCCACTATGGCTACATATCTCTTTGTTTTCCATTGTGTACTATTTGACCCAACCAACCTTGGACCGGGACGGCTAGACCATAGCTCATAAATTGCATGCAGCTCTTTCATAGTTAAAAGTGCAGCTCTTGGAGCCACTTATATCTGCTCTCTTCTCTTTTTCACAAACTGTGGGGAGGTTGGAGCTTCTGTCTTGTGGCAGGTAGATGAGCTAAAGCAGAGCCACCTGGGGGGGGGAGGGCAGAGGGGCAATTTATCCCAGGCCTCCACCAAGGACAGGGCCCCCTGCCCTGGTCCCTGCCTCACCTTCTGACTCTATACATCCCAGGGAACAGGGGGGCTGGGTAAACCAAGTGGGGTTTGGTAATTGGGAAAGTGGCTGGAGTGAGCTGAGATAGGAGGAGACCTGAGCATGGGCAGAGGTGGTGTGAGTTGCATGTGTGGAACGGTGAGGGAGCCCCCTCACATCAAATCTGCCCGGGGCCCTGGGCTACAGCAGTGGTCCTCAACTTTTTGCAGGCTGTGACACACTTGGTGGCATATCATGGGCCTACAAGACACACCAGTTCACCCCCCCGACCCCAGGCCAAATCTAGTCATCTCCTCGGCTCTTTGTGACACACGCTGTTTGGCAAAACAGTAATGTGTCCTGACATGCTGGGTGAGAACCGCTGGTCTAGAGGATTCTGTCCAGTGGGCAGGGGAGTCTTGGTGAGTCAGTAAGTTTGGCTGTCCCTGACTGTCTTTTACCCACTTGCACTGTTGGACTGCAAGTTCTTTTGGAGCAAAGATTTAGCACATTCTGTCTGTGGTGTTCATCTGCGTATCTGGCCCCGTCATGTAGAATCTGAACAACTGTGTATGCTCATACCTACCAAAGGTCATATCTTCTCACAGTGCTATATAAATAATAGCAAGCAGAATTTACTGCATAGGTTATCTTCTGCAATAGCAAACTCTTTACTGCAAAATAGTGGCCTTTACCATGTTTATAAAAGCATCACCTTCTTATATGTTTATTGCATACACATTTTGTGATCTCTACAAATGCACCATATCAAATACCTCCTTGTATGCTTATCTGAAACCTTCTTGTATTCATAGTTTCTGAAGTGTTGATATTGAGATAGAGTTGGCCTAGTTTAGTGAGGTGGTATGGCCTCCCGCCAGAGGGGGAGAAGCCACCTTTCATGCCCACACTGGGGGAGCCAGACCAACCTCCTCCCTCCCCTGGAACTGGGTGGGCAAGACAGGAAATTTAATAAACAATTCATTTGTGTCCATCTAGCCAAGACAGCAAGGGAGATCGACACACCCTGTTTGCTCCAGGCTGCTGACTCTGCTGCCGGACCTAGAGATACCCTGCTTGGCACAGTGCCTGTGTCCACAAAGGAGCCACCTGGACTTCCATTGGCCATCTACACTGGGGAGACCAAAGACCCAGCTACGTCCCCAGCGGAAGGGCAGAAAGTAGCCCAGGACAGGCTGTAGTGCTATCAGACGCATAGTTGGCGTGTTGCAGCTGGATTCCCTGTTGAGCTAGTGATGGAACACTCCCCCATGGGTGGGTCTTGGGCTGAGATGCAGTGGTGTTGAGTGGGCCCACATCCCCCTGCCACCCCACTTTGGTGTTGCAGCTCCACCTCCACCTCCACCTTTATCCCTAGACGGCTGAGGTGCTCAGCTCTGCAGATCAGTGGTTCTCAAACTTTTGAGAGTCACGACACATTTGGGAACATATCATGACCCTACAGAACACACCAGCCCACCCTCCCCAGGCCAAATCTAGCCATCTTCCTTGCTCTTAACAACACAACAGTTGGTGGCAACACAGTAATGTGTCCCAACACAGAGGTTGAGAACCAGTGCTGTAGACCAGTGGTTTTTAAACTTTTTTTTTCCTCTGGACCCAGTTGGAAAAAATCATTTATGCCTGCTACCCAATACTTACATCTTTAAGCAATGCATTCCAGTCTTTTGGCGGCAGCAGCAGGGTGTGTCACAACACAGTGCCCAAGGGTCTGTGACCCAGTACTGGGTCCTGACCCTAAGTTTGGAAACCACTGCTGTAGACTACTGTTTGACTGTGCCATTCCCTGAGATCCCAGAGCTATAGCCTACTGTTTGGCTCTGCCCTGCCTACAGGCTCAGAGCTTATAGACTTCGTACTTGCCTTACCCTGCCTGAAGGCCAGGAGTTAGAGGCAGGGCTGGGCAAGTGCACAGTCAATGAAGTACATAGGCTGAGGGCCAGGGATGATAGACTATGTACTTGCTTGATCCTGCCGGAGGCATGGGGTAATTGACTGTTTATTGGATAAGTACCTCTGTTGATAGACAGTGATCAAGTAAGGTAGTGTGGCCTCTCTCTGATCCGGAGGAGGAGGAGCAAGTCAACCGGCACCCTTCGGCACTTGGTGTAGGATGCAGGTATCAGCACCATCACTTCAGGGAGGAGCAAAATGTGAGCACTGTTCAAGTTTCCCTGGTGGAAATGATAGAGCCAGATAAGCTTAGTTAGATTTCTGGCCATAAGCCAGTGGCCCAGCTGCAATGGCAGCAACAACTTATGCAACAAGTGGGGGACTAGCTGTTGAAATGGCAGAAGCAGCACGCCTACCTGTCCTGTGGCCCCGCAACTGGTGATGCAGAGGGACCCAGCCAAGACTGGTCCTGGTTTTGCAAACACACATTTGGAGGACTCTGGTGTCCAGGTCCAGTCTTGAACAGTTTTCTCTACCAGGCCTATGCGGGTGAGTCCCGTGCCCACCATCTGGCTGCCACAAAGCTCACAATTCCCATGGAGCAGGTGCAGATGCAGGTCCCTGATCTTACAGACTCAGGATGCAGACAGACTCTCATCTGCCAGGAGATCATCTTGGACCTTGAGCTGGTGCTTGAGAAAAATAAAGATCGAGTGCATTCAGAAGAACGTCCACTTCACAAAGTCCAGCCAGTCTCATCCTAGGATCAAAGGTAGACAAGCCTAGGGATAAACCCATCATCATCATGTGGGTCACCCCACACATGGTTAGGGGGACATCAGTGAAGGGGTATGTTGTAGTAGACCATCATGGCCCAGATAATTATAGGGGAACTCCTAAAAGTCTTCACCCAGGTAAGTCTGCCACAAGAAATACTCATTGACCAGGGCACCAACTACCTTCCAGCTGCTCCAACAGGTATGTGGACTCCTGGTGGTCAAACAGTTGCACACATCCGTCTACCATCCTCAGACTGATGGACAAGTTGAACGCTATCACTGGACTCTGAAAGGGATGCTGTGCAAATTTCCCCCCAGGAGAGCTGTGCCAGTGGGACTTGCTAATTCCACCCGTGTTGTTGGTGATCAGAGAGGTGCCCCAGTTTTCCACAAAATTCTCCCCATTTGAATTACTGTATGGGCATTGGCTGTGAGAGTTTGCTGGACCTGAGGCAACAGACCTAGGAACACTGGCCATTCCCCCAACCATGGCAGATGTGGGATGTCACTGCGGAGGAGATGCAGGCCATTCTGGAAGTAGGAAGTCGCTGAACTGTCACAAAGCAAGTTGTGCCGCCCCGTCGTGGTGGAACCTACCTAAACCCAATGGGACACATGATTTCCAATGGGTAAATACAATCTCCCTGCTAACCCCTGCCTGACAGGATATTATGTTGTTGTAAGCTTCCCTTATTGTCTAACTCTCCCTATCAGTAGACATTTTTGCCAACTTTCATGATTTTGTCATGGATCTTGTGATAATTATTGTTTTCCTCAAAGGCCCAGCTCTTGGAGTCAAGTGGATGTGTAATGATTTCAGCTTTCATTCTTAAATAAAAAGTATGAATCCTTGTGGCTGTGGAGTGATTGAGTGAGCTGGTGTGGCCTCCCTCCGACCCAGAGGAGGAGGAGCAACAGGCAACCAACACCCATCTGCACGTAGAAATGTCAAGGTTCTAATTCTGACTTTGCCACTGACTCACTGGGTGACCTCGGGCAAGTTTCTTCACCCCTCTGTGTCTGTCTCCCTGTTTGTGAAGTAGATCCTAGGCAGCTGTAATGAATTATCTAATATTCAGAATGAGGTGTAAGGGAAGGGTGTAATTCTTTCACTCTAATTTATAGTATTACTAAATCCTTTGGCACACAAGATAATGTAAGACAGGAAATCACCACAGAATGTGTTGCATGGAGGAATATAAACCACATAATTTTTCTTTATGTTGATGACAGATTCTTATATGTTAAATTCTCTCTCTGAGGGTGAGTCTGCACTTAAAACATACAGTAGCACAGCTGTATTGGTACCGCTATGCCAGTGGCACAATAAAACCACCTAACTGAGCAGCAGTAGCTATGTTGCTGAGAGCGTGTCTCCTGCCAGCATAGTTCTGTCCACACAAGTGCTTATACCAGTATAACTTAAGCTGCTCAGCGCTGTGTTTTTCACACCCTGGAATGACAAAATATTTGCCAGTAAAAATCACAAGGCCTTACATACAGTGCAGACTCCTTAAAAACAATTCTTCCAGCCAGTGGTGTACATGTGTCTCAAAGATTTGGGAGAGGGTTCCACTGAGATGGATGTCAGGTAATATAAATGTTTGACTATTTGGTTGGCTCAAAGAAATTTAGATTTGATGGGCAAGATCTTCAAAAAGAGGACCCGAAATTTAGGTTTCAGAATCCATATTTAGGCACCTGAGTAAGTGGTCTGATTTTGCTGTACTGAGTAGCCAACAGCTCCCATTAGGAAAGTATACTCTTTCCCCTTTCTATCAGTTAATAATCCTTTACTCATTCCATGATACTCCCTCTACACTGACCAGAACATGAATCAAAGATCTGACATAGATAAGGTGACTATTACTGCTTGCAGTCTTTGTGTCAAGTGCTCAAGCACTACACAGTATTAATAATAAGATTTTCTCAGATTTTCCAGGGACTGTTTTTTTTAGCCAGTGGAAAGATCTTAGGCTTCAAACTTAGTTAAATATAATGCCATTTGAGCACAGTTCGGTATTCCAGAACTCTCTTCTTTTAAGTTCTCACTGTCAGGACATTTCCTAAAAGAAGACATTCAGAATGTCTGATGCTGTAATTTTTAATCCTTTGGAGTAGATACTATCCAGAGTAATCACCACGCAGACAGCATTTCTTATAGGGAAACATCAAGGGTTAGGATGAAAAAATATTAAGTGATTGAGGGATTGGCTAACAGCATATACTTAAGGCAGGTGGCCAGATATCAGTGGACAAGTGTTGAGAGCTTACATGAATAAAGGATAAGTATATTAACAGAATATGTGACACAAGCAATACAGACCATAATAAGAAATGTAACAAGCATCAAATTGTGACGGGAATGCTTGTGGCATAAACAGGACTGGGGTGTGTGTGTTCACAATGGAGAATATGCTGTTGTTGTTAGTCTCCCAGCAGGAGGGCAGGATCATGACTTTTACAGACAAATCAAGAAGACAGCAACTGAGGAGTACTGGTTGTAAGCACCCCAGTGAGGTACTCAAAACTCTCACTGCTACATAAGTTAACGGAAATTGAGAGCATTGTGCACCTTGCAATAAGCACTTAAAACCATAGTAGTCTGGCCCCTAAAACTGCCTTCACACAGGCATTTCCCTTAAATCTGCCATCATTGCTATAGCACACGTCGATCCATTAGTGACAGTCACAGTGGAAACACTAATGCTGATCACTAGCTCCGTATTTGTGGTTCAAGCAGAGGTGAGATGATGAGGTGGTCAACAAGTGAAATTGCATAAATGGTAATACAACAGTGCAAGATTTTAAAGAAAAATACTATTGATCTTGCAGCCTCAGTTAGACAAAGTGAATCAAAGGATGACAAAAGGTTGTGTGTCCAGAGAAAACTAGACTATTCTAGAGGTATTAAAAGTAAGAGATTTTGTGTTCATGTCTTGCTGGTTCCTCTTTTTACTTTAGTGACTTAAAACATTGTAATGATAGTTTGAGGAAGTCAGTCAAGCGGGTAGAGGTGGTGGAGTTGAGATAAGCATTGGAAAGGTAGGCAAGAGAAGTGAATCTTGAGGGATTTGAAGGAGGGAAGTGAGGTTGTACTGAGAAAAGTTGAATCTTATAGCTGATGCTGAATACTCCCAGAATTTGCAGTCCAAATGTCTGATCTTCTTTCTCAGTGGGTCAAACTAAGCAGCGTGGGAAATTCTTGAGGAGCTGTTCAGTTGCAGGAGCAAAAGACTGCAGCCATCTGAAAGGGGATGAGTTAGTGGGTTATGGAAAAACAAAATGAAAATGAGCAGGATCACTGCTGTCTTTTGATAAAATATATGGCTTGTGCTTAGATATGAACTAACTGTGAGCCAGCATTTTTGTAATTCTCTGAACTTTGACTATTCAGACAGAGGGTATTCTGAACAACACAGATATATTTGGTCTGTTGTCCCTTTAAAGCAGGGGCCTCAAACTCAAATCACCATGAAGGCCACATGAGAGCTAGTATGTTAGCCCAAGGGATGCATCACTGAAACTCTTTCATACAATGATATTGCAAATGTTGGTAACAACAGCATCGCTGTGGGCTGCAGGAAATAGCTTTAGGGGCTGCACGTGGCCCACAGGCCGTGTGTTTGAGACCCCTGCTCTAAAGGGACCCAGATACAATAATTTGCTGCTCTTAAGTGGAGTTACCCACACAGTTCACAATACTGGGTTTGTTTTGATTAAACAAAGAATAAAATAAGTTTATTTCACAAAAGAAAATAGGATTTTAATGAGTACAAGTAATGAGGTATTAAAGTCAGAAATGGTTACAAGAAAAATAAAGCACTTCCTAGTAGTAAATTAAACTAGATTTGGTTAAAGGTGATCATTCAGTTGCATTGCCCCAGAGAAACTGGTAAGCAGAAGTTAGGCAGTTATGCAGAAGGACACAAATCCACTAACACTTATGAGACCACTAATGGATTTCTGTGGTAACATCTTTACCTGGAAACGATCTGGCTTCAGAATGATCCAATTTTTAAGGTTTTTATTTTGTTGTTCTCAGCTAAATTGGTCTGTCAAGAAACAACATTTTCCTAACAAGCTATGAAAATGATTTGTGCTGAGCAGTCACCTTACCAAGGTTTCAACTGCTTGGTGCTTTTTGTTTTAGCTACCCTTGTTTTCATTCTGGTTGAAGGGTGTGTCAGTATGATCCACAGAAAATCATCATGAAGCTGCAATTCATAATTGCATCTGATTTTATAGTTACATTTTTTTTCTTTGATTTCTCTACCTTGGAATTAACTATGATGTTTTCAACAAGTTGTAGCCCTTAATATACATTTCCATTCTGCTCAGTGACAAAATTCTCATTCACTCTATGGGAGCAGGATTAGTCTGAGAAGTCTCACGTTAGTCTGGGGAGAAGCAGCATTACCTGCAGGGATTAACAAGTCACAATAAGAGAATATTGCATGGAAAATTTACCTGCTCATCATGCAGACATAGAAATAAAGCAACCTCCTGGCCTTCTGCTAGGTTTTAGCAAACCACTGAGGTATAAGAAAAATATCCTGTTTAAAATAAACGTGTTGCAGTTTTGTTAGAGTCCCCATGCTCTGAAGAAGGCAGAATTTTCAAATGCAGAAACTGGCTCCTCTGCATACTGTACAGAAAAAAAGGAACAGCTAACCCCAAATTTACAAAAATCATCAGCCAGGCTTAGCAAAGAACCATGAGATTATGTAAGAATAATAGATTTTTGGTATTCTTTTTATTTGCCTTCTGCTTTTTGAGTCTTTAGGTTGCCCTGGGGTCACATTTTTTATTCTTTCTTCACAGGTAGGAGGGCTAGAAACATTTTTTTCTTTAACAGTGAAAGCTGAAATGATCATGAAATGACTCCAGGACTGGGCCTTTGACAAAAACAATAATTACGATGAAACCTGTGACAAAATCATGAGAGCTGGTAACACTGAAATCTTAGATAAGCAGGCAGAGCAGCACCATATGGCCTGTCAGTAATATCTGTTTTTTCCTACTTGGCAGTTTATGTTCTTTTTTTTTTTTTTTTTAGGAAATAAACAGGTGGGAAAGTTGAATACTGTGCCCCAGTTCAGTGTTACAGCCACTACAGACCTGGTAATTAGACTGCACAGGGAGGAAGGCATCAGCACTGCGACTGAAACACAGATGCACCTTTACAAGTTCTGTTCTTGAGCTTTTTCTTGTCTTTCTTCTTTTGTGCAATGAAATAGCAGCATGATAATTAACACCTTGTCCTGTACTTTCCCTCTAAGAGCACTTTATCATTGTTAATAAATTAAACAATCCTTGTGAGAGATGTCAGTGTAATTACTATCATTCAATAGAAGGGGAAGTTGAGGCACAGAGGAGGCAAAGGTCTTGTTCAGCATCACAGGTGTCAGGAATTGAACCCATCAGCCCTGACTCCCCATCCTCTGCTCTAAAAGTCTGATCCAATGCCTATTGCAATCACCAATTACAATTCACGTGAACGGCATTGAGCTAGATTCAGCTGTGAGACCTTATTCTCCCATAAACCTTTTTTGTTTGATTCTTTCTACAGTAATTTAACATGAATATGTGATAAAGGACAGTTTTCCAGACAGGAATATAACATGTAGTAGGTAGGTCCCAACAGATTATAACAATTTGAATAGTAACATCTATCTTCCACTCGCCAAATGCTTTACAAACATTAAGGAATAAAGTAAACCTTACAAAATCACTGTGAAGCAGGCATTATTCTCTCCAAGAGCACATGGAGAAACCCTGTTACACTACAGAGACTGTGTGTTGCTCAAAGTTACAAGGAAAATCTGTGTCACAGCTGGGGAAAGAACCCAGATCCACTCATTTCTGCAACCTCCATAAGCTGCTCCCCTTCTTTCCCTGCTATGAAAATTCATGTTTGGACAGTTTGGGCTAACACCAAGGTTTTATTTTTTGATGTGTTTGTAAATACTTAATTTCTCCTTAATGATAAAAATAAAATCCTATTCTTCTGTGGTCTTTTTGTTTTTTTCAGTCTCCCAAGCTAGCTAGACCTGCACTAATCATGTGATTTGCATGTCTGCATCAATAAATGCAAAATAATAATGCTGCCAAGATGCAAAGCAGCATACAGCTTGGATCTGGTATTTGCAGGACAGTTTCTGTTTCTAATAAATAACTTGGATGCCAGAGATCTTACACAATTCCTATTCTAGCTGCTCCACTGATTGGGATTTTCCTTAAACGCTTCTGGATGTGATTCTTAAATTGCCATTTTAAATGTTTGAACAATTTTTTTTTTTGTATAACAGTCTTGTTTCCAAAGTCTCATGCTCACACTAGCAACGAAAGGGAACCTGAAGAGAAATAAGAATTAGGTTTGTGTCCTTTTTTGTCCTCTTCTTTAAATCTGAAAATTTGAAAGGGAAAATTTTAATTACTTCCGTGCCTTCATTTGCTTATAAATTTTAGGAATGGCAAGTTGTTGATCCATGACTGGGGCTCCTAGACACTATGCAATAAATAATAACGATTATATATATAGGCTGTACAATTAGTGATTAATTAAAATATATAATTATGTATGTCATTTATATATAACATGTATTACTTAGTATTAATAGTATCCAGGTTCTCTCAAATCAGAGTTGAATTTCAGATGGATTAGTGCATCCAGTCAGTTTTACGTCATCATCAGTATGCTAGACATTTTACACACTGGTCTGGAGATTAGTTCTCTGCTTTGTGTGGAACTTTAAATATGAGTAATCCCATTGATTTATAAATATTCATGTCTAAAATTAAGTGCAATGCTTAAAAGTTCCAGGATCCAAGTCTGTGTAGACAACTACACACAAGTGATGACAGGATGTAATGAAAAGCAAGTGATCAAACAATGACACTTTGCACTGTCTTGTTAGTGCTGTGATTTTTGTTTGGATGAGATTTTTGAGGGTGTCACTTCATGATCACCCAACATGTTCACACACCTCTGGGGAAGGGACCAGGCTTTCTAGACCTTTTTTAAAAAATCAGATTTGGAAAGGGACAAGGTCCTGGGTTCAAGCCCCAGGGGGTTGGACTTGATGATCTCATGAGGTCCCTTCCAACCCTATGATTTGATTCTATTCTAATTACAAAATGTGATTGCATGCATGCCTCAAGGAGTTTCAGTAGTAGGGGGGTCTTGTGGAAGAAAGCCTAGAACTGTCAGGGAGCGGGGAGACAGTCAGGTTACTTGAGTAGAATATGGCTAAAAGGAGAGCAAAAATGTCAAGTAGAGTAGCATGCAATGTATTATTGGAAATTTAAGATAAATATATTGCTAATGCATACGGGACACTTTCTAAGCATGGTATAAACATCAGCTAATTAACACTGGTGTGGATATCCCCAGTATTTTTCATATGCCCTTTCTTAAACATGACCAAAGTTACATCTACATAGGAAACAAATGAGGAGTCTTGCGGCACTCTTAAAGACTAACAAATTTACTTATTGCATGAGCTTTTACTCATCAGATGCTTTCAAAAGTCTCCAAAGCATCTCACAAACTGGGATTTTCTCCCAGGAACGCTCATGCAATAAATAAATTTGTTAGTCTTTAACAGTAGAAGGTCCTGGGTTCAATTCCCAGGGGGTTGGACTCGATGATCTCACGAGGTCCCTTCCAGCCCTATGATTGGATTCGGATTTGGATAGTGCCATAGGACTGCTTGCTTGCTTTGCTTCACTAGACTGACAGGGCTGCCCCTTTGGACCGTGTCAAGACGGGGAAATTCACCAGCTGCTGCTATCACTCAGTGCACGCTGGTGTCAATCAAACGTGGCGTGGACCCCCTTGCACGCCGCAGGGCGAGCCCGGGCGGGCAGGATATTGCTCTGGAGCTGGTGCTGCGCCCGGCCCTGTGCGGCTGCCCCGCAGCGCAATGAAATTTTGCTCCACGTCCTAACCCCTGGCAGCATCCCAGTCTCCGCCTCCGGCGGGGCCGCACGTGGCCCACGCGCGAGCAGCCTGCGGTGACGTCACTGGAACGCGGACGCGCGAGCCGCATCCAAGATGGCCGCCCTCAGGCTCGCCGGCCGCCGCGAGCGCGTTGGACACGTGACGTGAAGCGAGCCGGCGCCCGCCCGTCCCCTGCGTGCTGACGTCACGGCGGCGGCGGGTCCCGTGACCGGAAGCTGGCGAGGGAGAGGCGGAAGTGAAAGCGGGGAGGCTCTTTGGCCCTATTAAAGCGGAGCCGGAGCTGCCCAGGGGAGCAGAGGCAGCGGCAGCAGGGTCGGAGCTGGTGTCTCGAGCACGGTGAGTGGCCGGGCGGGAGCGGCGCCTGTTGCCCGCTCTCCTCACGCCTTGGGGGGGGTGCGGCGCCCCCCTTTCTCGGGAGCGGCCTGTGGGTGGCGGCGGGGCCTGGCCGGGAGGCTTCGGGCCTCTTCCCCACAGCCGCAGCCTGGGGCGGGGGCGGCTGCGGGTCCCGCTTTGTGTCCCAGGCAAAGGCGGAAGGAGGGATCCGGCCGCGGGGCTCCTCCCTGATCGAGTGAGGTGGGGCTGGGGGCTTCTCCCAGCTGCCGGGGCTGGGTGTAGCTGCAGGCCCAGGCGGCTTCTTCCTTTGTCTCGCCTCTGGGGGCAGCGAAAGGGGCTGGTGGGATTGGCCTGGGCGTTGTGGGGCTGACGAGGTGGAGCCCGCAAGGAGCGGGACAGGCTTCGGAAATCCTCTTTCTTCTCGTGCAACAATGAAGCCTTCTTTATGCTTTGGGGTCACTGGTGAGAAGGCGGCTGTTCTTGAACGGAAAAGGTTTCTTTTGGAGTGGACGCGGTAGCTAAACAGCGCCAGGTGTCCTTAGGGGAGAGGCTAGCCCTGCAGCTCTCTGGGTTATTTATCGTGTTGGCGTTTGGGCTCTGTGAAAACGAGCGAGCTCAAGGAGGACTGAGGGTGAGCTTCCTGCTAGGGAAGATGTTTGTTTTTTGGTTGTGGATCACGGGTAGTGGCTTTCGTTTGTGCTCAGATACTCTGTGGGAGCCTGAATGGAGGGGTACAGCCAGAGGCTAGGGAGATTGTATTATTATTGAGAGAAATACTAGAATCTGCTTAAAATAGCACTCATTATAAACAGGACAACTATCTTGCTAGTAGACTGCCTTTAGTGCAAGTAACAGCAGGACAACCTAGGCACCTAAGACGACTGGCAGTTATTGTGCAAGTAACTTCTGTAGATGTGTAAGAACTGAGTCAGTGATGGTGAGAAAGGAGACTATAAAGTGCTATAGGCTATGATAGTATCTTATGAGGTAAACTAAAAACATTTACAAATTTTGTTAAAGCATAGAAGTTAAGCTAATGGTCTTCAGGATTTGATATTTATATTTAATTACTTGCATAGGGTAACTAAACCAGTGGCTATCTTAAAGGGTTCTGATAATACTAACAAGCTTAGTCTCTCTTGGCATGGGGTCTATGAAACGTGTGTATAAAAAGCATCTAGGTAAGACAGACTTAAGCAAACATGATGGCTTTTGTTTAACTTTGGTCCTTTGTATAATTCTTCTAAAACATGCTGTGGTGTAACAGTTGTAATAAGGAACTCTGGGAAGTGTAAACTGAGAACAAGGTAGCACAGGCTCCTCCTAAGCAAGAGGGAAGCTGACTTCTTTTTAAACCCCTTACATAGTCTAAGATGTAAACTGATGCAATTACTGTATAGCAGGGGTGGCCAAACTTAGGGAACTCAAGAACCACACAAGTCAATTCTTAAACCTTCAGGAGTCACACTGAGGCACATAGCCATGTACTTCTACCTATTAAATTGACTTGCTGATGTTCTTCCACAAGCTGCACTTTCAGTCGAGAGCCACATGTGGCTCAGTTTGGCCACACCTGCTTTATATCTTTCATGTCAGTAGTAACTCTACTGCAATAATGAGTGTAGTCATGACCTGCTATCAAACTCTACTGAAGTCTTCTGTATTATTTGAATTGCAAGTCAGTGTCTTGCACCTGATAAAAAGCAGATAACTTAGCCAGCTTTACTAGGGTGCCTGAATTCCTCTTGTCAGATGATGGTTTTAAGTAACTTAGAACTCTCACTTAGAGCCAGAATAGGTAGTGTTTAAGTGCTTTCCATCTGAGCTTGGCACCTCTCCTTCAGAAGGCATGGCTGTTCTAAGTGTATTGGTTCCTCTTCATGGTCTGTTGGAATGAGGTTTGGCTAAAGTAGGTAGAGTACTGTGCACTCTTGTAAATCAACAGTGCTATGGCATGCCCATCTAGGCAGGAAGAAGGCATTCTGTGTCTTTTCCTTGTGACTTCAGCAGCTGACTAAGCACATGACTTGCTACCCAGGAACTAATAATGCTTTATCTAGACTTGGTGGAGTAAGTTCAGGACTCAAAGTATTAAAGTTCCTAAGCATAATGCTTCCTAACATGGGAAAATAGCTAGAAATGTAATCCCAAATGTCTACTTTGTGCTGTTTGTGCTCTCATGCTAGTCCAGACTTCTAGTGGGGGTGGGGTACAAATTTGGGGTTAAGTTATAGCCACTTAAGGCAGATGGCTTTCAGGAAGCCATACAACAGTCTCTAGCTTGCAGGCAATATAGAGTTGAGCAGAATCTAATTGTAATCAATGGGTGAGATTTAAGAAACATGTCTCAGATTCCTAAACTACAATGTAATGTTCTTAAGCAGCCTGAGGCAGGACACTTGGGTATTGTGAAGCATGCCTTAAAATGTTCAGACTCTAGTGTAATTGGTCACACTGACAACTCTAAAATAGTAGCTTCTCCATAGCTGTCTCTTTTTAACTCAAAACTGGCTTATATGGCTTAATGTTGGTGTGCTTTTGGACCCCACTCAAATGTCCAAGGGCAAGAGTGCTTTTGGGCTCTGAATTTTAGTAGCAATATTACAAGTTTCATGATGTAAGATCATATCTCCTGTGTGGGCAGCTTGTGTGACTACCTGCTAGGGGAACAAATTCAAGGACATGTTTGCACATAGGGAAGGCACAGCAAGAACAGGCAAATGCTGCTGTACCGTTGGGAAAGGGGAGAATGACTTTCTCATGTAACAGTTGCTGCTGAATATCTGTAGAGACTTTTCTCACCTTGGCACTGGTATAAAATGCCATCAAGTTGGATGTACATCACACTGAATCCTTCACTAATCTTGAAGGTAGCTGATGGCCTACAAATCCTGGCCTAAAGGGCAAAGGATGTTCCTTAATCCAAGATGCATGAGAAGGATACTGATCCTCTGGAGTGCTGTGTAGCAGGACATCAAATGTTAGTTTGTAGTCAATATTGCCATAGTAATATAAATGACTTTTTAGAATCAACTTTATTAAATTGGTGGGCTTTTTCAACAAAAACTGCAACTTTTAAGTCTGTGATGGTTGGGGCATAAGGGAGACTCAACCCCCTGGTGTAGCTGTGCTGGCCTAACCACCAGAATAAAATGCAACTAAGAGTGCTTGTCAACTTAGCTATTATCAGTCATGGATGGTGTTCTTGCACCAATTGGCAGGGGGGGAAAACATCAATCAGCATAGATCTTGGCTATGCTATGATATGTTTGTCATGAATGCTGACTGTTCTAGTATAAAGGTGTCTGCAGTACTATGTTCTAGCTAAGATGGTCCACTTCAAGGTTTGAAGGAGTGTGTGTTGTCACTGGGACAGTCTTCTGCAGTAGAATGCTTTCCTAGCATCCAAAAAAAAATCTGAGCTGTGATGTGTAGAAATAACTTTTTTTTTCTCACCTCTCCCTAAAGCTCACTTTCATTAGGTGTCTAAAGTAGGAAACTTCAAATGTAGCTTGCAACTTGGGCCTGATCCAATGTCTTGCACTCCCCTGCATTTATCTTCATCCCATTCTGTAAGTGTCAGATGCTTTGAAGAGGGGGGACAACTGGGATTTTGCTCCTGTGTGTCTAAGTGCCACAAGACTCCTTGCTGCTTTTTGCAACTTCAGTATTCCTTTCTCTAGGAAAGCACATGGCAGATGCACAAGCTGCTGCAGCCTGGGTACAAGACTGAATTGGCATGACTGTAAAGCCATAAAGCAAGGGTCTGCAACCTGCACTTCTTTGACTACCCTCTAGTGGCCCTAGCTACCAGGAGCCCTTGCAGGTGGCTCAAAGCAGGCTCACTTCTGCTGCTGGGGGAGGCTGTGGGCAGCCCACTCCTGCTTCTGGGTTCTCCCTGATAGGGAACCCTGCAGCAGGAGCCCTGGTCTAGCTTCCACTCCATCAGGTGGCTACACCCTTTCTGGCTCTCAAAATGCTTGGTTACTGAAGGAGTTTTTTTTTTTAATGGCTCTTATCTTTAGGGTTTCTGACCCCTGCCATAGAGCATTAGTGACTGTACACAATAGGCAACATTCCATGCACTTCAGTGGTAGGAAAATCTTCAAACACTATGGTTTTAAAACTGCTCTAATTCAACCATTGGAAGGCGAAGCTTCATGGGGAAGAGGCACTTAGTCTTCATGTACTACATGTGAAAAAACAAACCCATGGATTCTGCTCGTACAGTGTATTGGTAATCACTAGTGTCCACTTGCTTTCCACCTGCATTTTTCTAAAACAATCTAATTCTGTTAAGGCTAAATTTCCCCTTTCCAAAGAGAATAGGACTCAATATTTTAAGTTAGACCATTTCCCTGATTGGTCTTGTCAGATGCTATAGTTAAACTGACACTTTCCTGAAGCCGGATGCTAGAATAGGACATCTCTAATTATCAGCTGGAAGCATGACTTCTCAGACATGTAGCAGAAAAGTTCCAGAGGGGTAGCTGTTAGTCAGTAGTTCAGCAAAACAAGGAGTCCTGTGGCACTTATGCAGATGACATTTATTGCATGCTCTCTTGTGGGAGAACATCTACTTCATCAGGCACTTTGAAGCATCTGATGTCTTCATGGCACTTTCTCCCTCAAAAGCTCCTGCAATAAACTTTAGTCTTTAAAAGTGTTACAGGACTCCTCTTTTCCTTTAGAGGAAAAGTAAGTTTCTAAATAGTGGCTGTGAGAACTTGGTCAAGACCATGTACAAACAATAACCTGATGCTACTTAAATGCAGTTGTTGTAGGGGATGTCCTTTTATCATATGTTGGAGTTTCTTTAATGTTCCCTAGAACAGACATCTTTGATATTAGAAAAATGAGCAAGCAACTCTCCGGGTTCAGTGTGTGCAGAAAATGCAGCAGCAGTACAGATCTGCTGTGGTGATGTCATTGGTGCTGTTAGCTCAGTGCTCCTGGGAGACTGCTCCATGGCTTCTATTGCCAGGAATGGAGAGAGCTTGCCTTATGCAAGGAAGTCTTCTCACAGTGCATCTGCTCACATGTACTTGCAGCAACAGCAAGAAGAGCAAGACTTTTCAAGGCTACAGCAATGTGTCAATTGTAGCTAACCTCATGACCTTGAGTTTTGTCACTAGGGAACCAATTTTGGAGGAGCACTCGCTATTAGCATAATCATCAGTGATGCAGCTTTTAGTGAGACAAAGCTAAGTAAAATGTCATACTGTAGCTTTTTACTCCTTCCTACAAGCTGAGGTGGTAAATGAGTGACTTTTTTTTTCTTGCCTATATGCTTATGGGGGCTATTTTAATAGATTGCCTCAAAGATGTGTGACAAAACCGTTGAGTTACTGTGGACTCTGCCGTATTGAGCAGATAAAATATCCATTTCTCAAGTCCTCCCTCTGGACAACAGAGGCATAAGGCACAGTGCTAGAACAAGAAAGTGGTGCATTACTAGCACTTGCTACCTGCTGCATGCTGCTTTTTTCCTCTTTCTCAACTGCCTGTCTTCAATCTGACTCATGGGTGCAGCATAGCCTTCCATTAGCCTGTTAGTGGTTTTTTTACCAGACTGACATATGGTATTTTGAGCCAGATCCAAGTCAGTGGCCTTGGAGCAGTCACAAATATCCATGCAGAAAATCCACTTGAGTGGCTAATGCAACATTTTCTAAGACTTGGTTTTGGATTATGTACCCCATCCTAATTTGGGTATTAATAGTGAAAACTGAGTAACTGAAATATTGACTTATTACTGATGAGGGTGGCCATTTCCCAGAAGAATGTTGCAAACTCTCTCAACAGTACCAGATTCAAGTGAATAAACTTAAGGGGTTGACTGTGGGGGCAGGAGCTGATTTGGATCTTCAAACATAAGTGGTAAAATTAAACTGACAAACATGAGGTGTAATTTAGCTGATTACAATAGTATTTTTGGTGTTCTGTAATAAAAGCTTCATTCAACACCAGCTGTGTTGCCACACAGCAGAAGACTTTAGAATTTCAAAGAAGCATGCTTTGTATTGTGTACTAAGATCTAGATAAGCTTGCTTATTTGACTTTTGAGGGGACAAGATAACAGTATCTCTATTCTCATCAGTCTTGTCTAGCCTACAAGTTCTCAGATGCAATTAATAAACAATGGTATATCTTTATACTGTTTAAGAATTTGACTTGCGAGGGGGGGGAGAAATCACACATGAAGAGGTGTTTTTTGTTTTTTGGTTTTTTTTTTTTTTCCTTGAAGAAAAAGGTGACTTTGTTAGGGCTGCATCTCAAGTCAAGTCATTACATTTAGCTGAGTATAATGCTTGACTCTGGATTTTTGCCATGATGTCTTGTAATGTGCTCCAATGCTCCACTACCTGACCTAGTAGGCTGAGCATAGAACTGAACTCTGGCTCAGTGTTCTTCAGCCAGTGTGCTGTGAGGCATCCAGGTGTGCCATGAAATCTTATAACACTTTCATCTTAATGTTCTGTCCACCAAAATCTCAATTCATAACTTGTGAATCATTCTAAATGCAAGTGGTCATAGGGCAAAAATGAGGTGACCTACTTAGTGGATTTCAAATGTTAATGCATTTGATCTTTAGCTTGTATGCACTAGGTTGCAAACCTAAGACCCAGATGGGTAGTTGCTAGTCTGTATATAGCAAAACCAGTGAGTCTTGTGGCACCTGAAAGACATAAGCTTTTGTGGGCTGCAACCCACTGCATCAGATGCATGATTAAGACTGACCACAGTAAATGTGATTTGATTTTTTTTATGATCAATCAGCTTAGCTGAAAAAAGTGGGCATGCAATGGAATTTTCTCATTGAAGTGTGCTGTTAACTGAAATGGTTGAACCACTGTTCTGGTGTACCAGAAATGACTCTGAAGATGCATCTCTTCTGGAAGAAGTTACAGTCCATCCTTGCTTTGAGAGATTCATCTTGCACACTAAGCTCTTGGCTTTCAGAATGGCTACTAGAACAACTTCAAACTGGCAACATAGTAACTGGCCCTGAAGCTGCTGTGTTCTGTGAACTTGGTTTCTTGTGCAGCTGCAGGTTCAGTTTTTGTATAGCTGGCCTCCAGATCCCCATAAGATGCAAGATTACTCTTCCAAAGTAGCTGTAGTGTCTTAATGTTACTCTGGTGTTAGACTCCAGGAACTCCACTGGTGCAGGGATCCAGAGCAGGACTTGCAGACTCGATGCAATTGCAGCAAGGATAAACCCCACTTTCAAAATGTGGTATCTGGTTCTACCATCTTATGGAGTAACTCACTTGAGTAGAGGGCAGAGTAGGGGAAAAAAATCACTAAATTGTGCATTGACCACACTTCTCCTGTAACAGAAGGGCTAAGTGTTTCACTGCCCATGTGGTATTCTCAGGCCTTACTGGGGGTCTGTCCATCCATGCCACCCATAATACTTAGAGCTGAATAGATGCCCCAAAAAATAGGTTGAGAGCCATGGGGGTAGGAGAGAAGAACAGTAACTTTTTTGTAAAAGTGATGGAGTCTGGTAGTACTTAAGATGAACAAACTAACTTCACAAATTGGTTACTTATTTGTTCTACCATGGCTAGCTCTCTAGAAATTGTCAAAGATTTCTGTTCTGCTTCTGTCTAGGTTTACCATGTTAATCACTGGCTTTTGGCACCCTGTTTCCAAAGCAAACAATGTTCAGTCCTTTCTGACTTCTGCTTTTAGTTTCTACCACTAGAAATATCTTGTAATATTTCTTAAGGCCTCCTTGAAGACAACTGCATGTGGACCTGTCTGTCCTTGAAGACTCAGATGCCTTTAACAATAGATTGCATAACTCAAGGGCCTGAGTACTAAACTGAAGGAAAATCACTCCTGCTTCTGCTCAGTCATCCCTAGTTCTCTGCTAGACTCTGGAGAAGTAGAAACCCATGTATGTCATTAGTAGGCAAGCATAGTTTGCCAGGCATACTCTCCAGCACATAGAAACTAAATAGAACTCCTTGCTGTGCTTCCATTCCTAAGATACTGGGCTAGTCTAGAAACCCAGGCAATTCAGAGGCTAACCTCAAAAGAAAGCAAAACCCTTTGCAGTAGACACATGCATATTAAACATCTAGACAACTCTAGTTCAGTTGCTGTAAAGTCAGCCTTCAACTCCTAAGACTTTTTTTTTCTTCCTGGTTGCTACCAGCTAATCTCTGCTAGTGTTGACATAAGTGTGGGTTGAATGAATGGACTATAAAAGGTGGCTAGAAAGCTGGTTAGATCATTGGGCTCAGGGGTAGTGATCAACAGCTCAGTGTCTTGTTGGTGGCCAGTAACAAAGTGCCCCAGGGGTTGGTGCTATGGCTGACTTTGTGCATCATCTTCACTAATGAACTGGAGGATTAGGCTGCAGCCTCAGCAAGTTGGCAGATGATCCTCAACTGAGGAGAGTGGTAGATATGCTGGAGGGCAGAGATGAGAAACAGTGACCTAGACAAGCTGGAGGATTGAACAAGTGGAAAGTTCTGTGCTTAAGATAGAAGAATCCCAGGCACTGGGGTGGACTGGCTGCCTGCCTAAGCTCTAGTTTCCCAGAAGACAACCTGAGGGCTACAGTGGATGAGTCTGTAAGGACACACTCATTTCCATGTCTCATGCATATTAAACTGTATTAGTAAGAGCACTGCCAGCAGGTTGAAGGAAGTGACTTATTCAACGCTGGTAAGGCCTTGTTTAGGGTACTGTGCCCAATTTCTGCACCCCCCCCCCACTACAGAGGGTGCAGACAAATGGGGAAGAGTACCCTGGAAGTGGACACATTACTTGAGGGCTGGAGCACATGGCCTATGAGGAGAGGCTGAGGGGGAACTAGTCTTGCTCAGTCTACAGAGGAAGGGGATTTGATAGAGGCCTTAACCTACCTGAAAGAGGGCTCCAAGGAGGATGGAAGTAAGCTGGCTTCAGTGATGGTGGGTAGCAGAACTAGGAGCAATGGCCTCAAGTTGCAGTGGGAGGGAGTCAAGGTTAGCTATTAGTGAAATATCTTTTTGGTAGGAGAGTGGTGCAATGCTGGAATGTGTTACTAAGGAGACTCCACCCCCTCCCTAGGTATTTAAACATGCATCTTGACAAAACTCTGACTGGGATGGACTTGCAGTTGGTCCTGCCTTGAGCAGAGGACTGGATGTGGTGGTCACCTGCAGTCCCTTCCAGTCCTTGTAGAAAGTTGAGAAATGGCAGCTGGTGTTGAGGGCTTGTCTGGTCAGGTAATATTAGACAACAGGCTTAATCTGGTGCCCTCCATCAGTTTTCCTTTTCCAAAGAAAGGAAAGGGTATAGCCTATTGTCAGTGGCAGTAATTGTTATAAATAAGCAAGATTCTAGCCTGATCTGATCCAGCCTCAGTCTTGGAGGATTTTAGTTTGCAGTCCTGATTAAGCCTTCCTTAAGGCTTTTCAAGCTGGATAAGATGATGCTAGTGTGAGCTAAAGCATGAAGTTAAACCAATATAGCTTTATTATGGCATAACTGGCATGCAGGCATTAATTCCAGCATGAGTGACTTCTGTGGCAGGTGCTTAAACTGAACCCCAAAAAAGGCCATTGTTGAACTAGAGTAAGTGTCTGTCTGTCCAGGAGTTGGGCTGATAAACCTTCTTTGTTTAGAACATGTAACAGTAAACTTGGCTCACTGCTGAGTCTAGGACCTAGAAGTGCTTTCAGGAAACAGTTTTCTCCCGCATCTTGTAAATGGATCTTGTTATCTAGGAGAGAACAGGAGAAGCTGTACAGTTCCTGTTGAAGCCAAAAACAGGTCAGGTAAATGGAGGGTTCTGTAGTACCTGGTGGGGGAGGGAGGTGGAAAAAACCTGCTGGTGGCATGGAGGGCATTGTTGAACACTGGTGGTGGTGATGCTGATACTAAACCTTAACTTCCTAGTTGTTCCCTTTGGAAAAACATAGGGTTAGATTACTTCACATAATTAGCTCCCCACTTAGTAGTCTAGAGAGTGAGGAAGATGACTCCTAGCAGCTTCAGTGTATTTGGGAGTGCTTGTCACCAGAGCTGCTCCAGACACAAGCAGAAACCAGGCATGGAACACTGTTCCTTGCACAGTCTGTCTGGCTTTCAACTCAAGTCCAAGTTGCACTCCAGTGTTTAGCTCTAAGGGCATGTTGGCTGACCCCAGCCAGCTGCATCTGGGCCACGGGTCTTACTGCAGAGTAGATGTTCTCATCTTTTGTCTCTGCTGTACTCCATCTTGTGAACTCAGCCCCCTGAAATTGTCTGAACCACCCTTGTGGGGAGGTGTGCTGATTTGGTAGACATTCATGCTGAGGGTCTTGTATTGCAGCTCTCTTCAAAAGGATTAGTTTTAGTGGTATTAAAACAAACCTGAAGGATAGCAGTTGTAAACCTTTTGGATATCATGTGCAGCTGACTTACACTTTTACACTGAGGGACTTTCAGAGGAATAAACATGCTGAGCCCACATATGAGACTGTTATCTTTGGCTGTGTAACAGGGTGAGCTAAGTAGTGTTCCTATGGACACCAAAGGGAGGAGCAATGAGTGGGGGGACAAGGCCTGGAAAAATACAAATGTAGTTAGCAACTTAACCTGTGGAGAGATCTCCTGGCAAAAGGATGCCAACCTGGCTTGTGCAGTAAGTGGGAACATTTCCTTCTCTGTTTAATTTTTTGGGTTGGGTAAGCAGCCTAGTCAGTTTCACTTTCAGGTTCAGTGTTTGCATTAACAATCTACAATACAGAGGAATAGGAAAATGTTGACTTGAACCTTAGTTTCAGACATTGACCTGAAAGCTTAAATTATGCTTTCACTTGTCCATGATCCACAACTGTTTCAACAAACTTGCTCAATAGAGCAGTTTTTGTTTTGATGTTAGCTGTGTGCCTTTTTCCTTAATCTTGACCCATTCAAGATGTAACAGGCAGAAATGAGCCATAAAACTGTAGAATTTGGTTTTGAATTTCTGAAAAGACTTAATCAGGAGTTCTAAACTTCAAATCTTAGTTCCAGAGGGGCAGCCATGTTAGCCTAGTTCAACAAAACAAGGAATCCAGTGGCACTTCTAGAGACCAACAATTTTTCTTCCCATTCTAGCAATTCCATATTTTCAAGCATCTGAAGTGGGATTGTTTAGCATGAAAGCTAAACAAATTTTAGTCTTTAAAAGTGCCCCAGGACTCTTCATTTAAATCTTGGGTATCAATTACTGGGCTGACTGCACCTCTGATCCTGTTTGGATCTCACTGACTGCTGCATCAGAATGCAGCTGCTCTCTCTGCATCAATTTTTATTTTGGCAGGTCTGACTGGCCTCTAATACACTACCACAGGGTGAAAGAACCCCAGGTATCTTGTAATCAAACAGCCACCTTTAAAGCATTTTAGAGAGTGTGGATCTTAGTGGCCCTGCATACAGACTAGCTTACTGCTTACCATCTCCTTGATATTCAAAGTACAGCCTCTGTGGACAGGGCTTTCCCTAGGGGGGAGCAGGGCCAAGGGCAAATCAGTTTGTGCAGGGGGCCCCCATTTTAAACTCCACAGGCAATGTTCCCTCTAAGCCAGTGGTTCCCAGCCTGTGGTCTGGGGACCCACAGAGGTCCATGGGCACATTGCAGGGGGTCTGCAGAGCCTCTCCCTACCCAGGGCCAGAATCCAGCTACAGCCCTGATGCTCCCTGCCAGGGCTGCCTTTCCCTGTCTGTGACTGTCTCCTGGCAGGGAGATGGAGCCACAGCAGCTCCCTGGCAGGGGACCACAGCTGCTGCAGCTCAGCTCCCAGGTTGTGCAGGCAGTGGTGGTGGCAGTGCTGCTCACCAGCTGTCCCACTGGTGCAGGCCAGAGTCTGCCCATGCAGACCAGATTACATAATCAGCTGGGGGGGGGGTCTGCAAAGGTTGTGGTGGTGTTACAAAGGGGTCCCCAGCCTGAAAAAGGTTGGGAACCACTTCTCTAAGCTGATGCAGCTGAGCAAGTTCCCTGCTGGTTCTCCAGGCCTCAACAGGCTACTTCCCTGCTGCCAGCTGGCTCCCCAAGTGCACCCATAACTTGTTCAGCTGCATCGGCTTAGAGGGAACACTGGGCAGTATCACTTTTCTTTAATAAAAATCATAAATGTCTAGCCCTCAGGCTAAAAAGTTGCAGAGAAGTAGAAAAACATGACCTGACTTTATCCTGAAGGGTCAAAACCCAGAAGTCAAAGAAAATAGCTCCCCCTCATTTATTTCTTTAAATGTCTCTTTATTTTTAAGTGAGTTTTAATGATATATTTAAGCCAGAGTTGTGACTATTTTTGATTGGGGTAGGCAATAGTGAATGTGTCATGGTGGTATTTCATCAGCCTCACAGCCAAGTGGACAGGAGCATCTGGAGGTACTCTTCTTTGGTTCTGGTTTTCTGTTCAAGATGGGCACACAATTTTACAAGTTTAACTTTTCTCAGATCAAGTTTTTGTTAAATTGAAAATTCAGAGATGCTATTTTTGGATGATATCAAGAAATCCAGGTCCTCTCCCACCTTAAAGCACTGGATTCCAATTGTCTAATGCATGTTTCCTTTATGCTGCCTGACTCTCTCCTTTCCTGTCTTAATTTAATATATGTATTCATACATTCTTCATTGCTTTGCAGGTGATCTAAGTAATGAAACTCAGGTACTATTTGAGGATGAGAGGAAGAAACAAGGGACATTTGGCCTCCTCTCAGACCCCCTGATGTAAAACAAACAAGGGGTCTTGTGGCACTCTTAAAGAATTAAAAAAACTTTAAATAGTTGTTGGCTTGTAGAAGTGCCATGACTCCTCATTTGTTTTTTGCTAAACTAGACCCACATAACCACAGCTGCTTTCCTTTCTGCCATGCCTTGGAACTGGTGGTCTGACTGCAATCAATGACAATGGGGCATACTTACAATGCAGAAGGAAGGACAAAACTTCTTTAATGTGTTGATTGATGGCCATTAACCCTAAACCCAGTATTTCCATATAAGTGCTAGCCTGGGGTCTTCTCTCTCAGGTATAATAGATCATTATCTGCACAGAGAAGTTTGCTCAAAAAGACATCCCTGAAGACAAACTTCTTGCTAAGTGTAGAATGAAAAAAGTTCATTAATATATCAAATGCTTTCTAGAGATGCTGATATAAATTCAAAGAGAAGGTCCTGCTTTTTGTAAAGGTTGGGGATGTGACACTTTCCTGACTTCATCCCCATTTGCTTGACTGAGGCTGGCTCCATAAGCTTTTTTATCTCAACACTTGCCCTTTCTCTTCCCCCTCAGGGAGCAATTGTGGGAAGGTGGGCCACTTAAGTGAAGAGTTCCTGTAAACAAACACTACCTGTCCCAATTCCCTTCCCCCCTCCCTGACCAGCCAGAGCTGCTCCCTGGGCAGGCTAGCTCCTCAGCTTGAAGGTCACTGCTCCCTTACTGCCCCTTTAGTCCCCCTTATGGACAGCTGTCTGTGGACAGCCTCAACTCTTCCTCTTAAATGTTTCTCATCTCCCAGCTTGGCAAAAGTCTTGCAATTAAGACTAGAATCTGGAAGTCAGCTGTGTTGCTTGTACATACAGGGAGAGAGTACACAATAGTGGGAGGGGGGAACTTTCCAGTTTGTGGGTCTTTCACCCCAGTCCTTTTTTAAACTAGCATTTAATACAGTATAAATACTGTTGCAAACTAGGAATTGTGCACAAACACTAATTGCTAAATCTGTATACCTGAGATTACTAAAACATAATAGGAATATACTCAATTCACTAGTAAAGCAGGAAATTAAACTTAAATGGGATCCTTATTGGATAAAGGCTTGCTGTCCCAAGGAGTTCAGTAGATATTTGCAAGTCTCTTGAGACCCTTGCTACACTTGGATATGGCAATGTGATTGCAGCCATACCAATGGACAAGTAGGTGTCTATTTATTTGAGATCCTATTTGTGGCTCCCAATCCTACCAGATGGCATGCCTTCTTTGGCACTTAATGTATTGAGATAAAGCCTCTTAAGAGTGGTGTAGCCATGTTGAAAATGTATCCCTTCCATCTGCAGAAGTTGGCCCAAAAGATACCTGCAGATTTCTCTTTCCTATCTAAAGGAATGGCCTCTCAATGGCTACAAGAAACTGGCAACTTGACTCAGTTCAGCTAGTATCTGTAGGATAATGCTGAAATCATAGGGCACAATTGCTCAGAAGCAGCTTTAGCTTCTGAAACCTGGCTGGTGGAACACTGCAGGATGCCAATCCTCTTGTAAAAACAAAGCAGTGCAACTTGCCATGAGCATTTCAAGAGCTGATTGGGAACTTGGGCTCTAGGCTAATTGAAAACATTGTAGCAACAGGCTTTAACATCTTACACCCTGCACAAGTCCACTGATTTGCTTGTTGACCCATGAAGAGCTGTGTGGTCACATGGCACTTGCTGCTCATTTGTAGTTGGCTCTATGGGTGTCTAATCTTAGAATGGAATATTTTTCCTCTTCCAGGACTAGAGCACTAAACTACTGATGAGGTGGGGGCAGAACAAGACAGGTTGGATAGTAGCATGTGACTTGAAGGGCAGGGGGTGGTAGGAGGTGGTCTGTGAAACACTCAGCTAAAATGTAGCCAATGTGGAATCTTAAACCAAACTTGGTGAAGCTTCTTAAAATATGCTTGATTCATACTTTGTGCCATTTACCATCAGGTTTATTTTTGGACTTCTAATTGGCAAGAGAATACTAGATTCTATGGGGCCACAGTCAACTTAAAATGCTAGAACACTTCCTGCAATTAAGGAGACTTAATTACTTATGTATTTGAATGCAACACTCAGATTGTCAAGACGACAGTTTCCTGTCACATGTATTTTTATAGTAGACACACCATGCTAAATGAGCATGGTGGTAAACTAAGCTTTTTTTGGGTAAGCTTAAACTAGCAGGCACACTGAGGATGTTCTGTCTTGCATCTTGGTTGATCCCAGGGAGATAGTGGCTGTGCAACCATAACACAAGAGGTATGACAGTAAGTACAGAAACTACTTGAACTCAAGGCTGACTGGCATCTGAACAATAGCTGTTAAGTGATGTCAAGGTAACAAATTCAGGAGCCTTCTAAAGAACACATATTTTTTTTTTTTGACTCTTTAGTTAAATTACTTGCAGTGGTCTAATGGCGTGGTCCCACTGATGGCAAGAGTTAAATGTGCCTGAAGAGCACTTGCAAATGAAGTAGAAAATGTCCTTAACATGCCACCAAGAAGCATCTTTGCTCTTGGCCCATTAGATGCTGTTCTCAAGGCAGCCTATAATCCATTTAAGAGTTGTCATCCACAGTGATGCTGTAGGGTCAAGGAATGTTTGATCAGAGATCTCTAGTGTGAATCATGGCAGAATAAGCAAAGGTGCACCTAATGCTTAATTGACATGCCACTCAGCTGCATCACTTCATCAAATAGCATCACATGGATCTGCTCATTCATTTAGGCATGTTGGGCTCTAGTTAACAGCATAAACTGGATTGGTCACTTAAGGATCATGCATCCTTGCCAAATCACTAAATGTGTGGCTTACTAGCTGTTTAAAGCTGAACACATTAGCTCATTAAGCTACATCTGGTCTAGGTTACATTAACAACCTATGGCTGAATCCTGCTAGAACAATGTCAGATTGTGCTTTGAACACCAACCATTGTATCTAGCTGCCATGTGTCAGATGAACTGCTAAACTTCAGATGCAACTTTGTTCACCAAAAGTCACAAGGGGCAGCAGTATCTAACTCATGGGGAGCTAACATCTAATGGCACAAATAGCTCAAAAGCATTTTGGTTACTCCATCAGGCCAGAGTATTAAATTCCTGGACAGCTGAGAGAGCAGATTCTCACTTAACAGCAAAGTTGCTTCACTTTCTGGTGAAGTACTGTAAATAAACATGACAAGGCCTTTGAGGCAGCAGTTGCTTGACCACTGAGACAGATTCCACACTGCATGGCAACAGTGTGTCATGGAGAGCCAGGGGGATGGTTGGATTCTGCCTGGGGTCGGTGGGCTGGTGTTCTGTGGGGTTGCAGTACTTCCACCAACTCTCGACCTGCAGAAGGTTGAGAACCACTGGGCTGGGGAGCTGGCTACTTCCAGGAAGGAATAATGGGCAATTCTGTCATTACTAGCTGGAAGAAAGCCATGGTCCTGAAGCTCTCTAACTTAAACCAGGGGCCTCAAACACAGGGGCTGCATGCAGCCCCCAAAGCCAATTCCTGCAGCCTGCAATGACTAGTTACTGATATTTTCAATATCGTATGAAAAGGTTTCAGTGATGCAGTCCTTGGGCTAACATGCTGCTACTCATGGAGCTCTTGTGGTGGTTTGAGTTTGAGCCCCCAACTTAAACAGTCTTAGAAAATAAAGATACACTGGGTCAAAAACCCCATACCGTTTCATGTCTTAAACTAGCTCCCCTCATGCAGATTGCCTTGAAATAGTGAAGAACAAATCTCACTGTAGGTCCAATTTTCTGACACTTGTTTTGAGACTTGCCTGAAGTTTTTCCCACTAATGCCTTGTGGTGTAACTGTCAGCTTCCTGTCAAGACTTATACTGTGATGTCCATGTTGAGCTTTGTAACACTTCCTGAAATACAAACTTCCAATAACCTGGCACAAGTTCCAGTTCCTTTACTACTGGGATATCAACTTGGTCAAAGATCCCACAGTACTCCCCTGTGAGAGCAGGGGGGTTTGTCCTGCTGTCCTAGCCACATCAGCCAGGACAAATGCCTGTACCAGTGTGTTCCCACTGTCTTGTGTGAAGACATTGTTTCTTCCCTTGTTCCAGTCATCTTAAGGACTCAGTCACTTCCTCTACCCTGTGCATTCTGTAATGGTCCTCTCTGCTGTATAACACTTGCTTCCCTATTTTCTACATCCTAACCACTGCTATGGAAATTGCTCTTCACCAGACAACTAATGCTTGGATAACTAAACTTTCCCAGATATAGAAGGGCAAATGTGTACTCCAACTGAAAGGCAACACTTGCTGTTTGCTAGCAAAGGGAGGAAGTAAGGGGTACAACTCTGGCCTTTGCAGGTAGAGGCTCGTATACTCAAGGCTACCTTATCCTAAGGCTTGACAAAATTGGCTCCCAGGTAGGTGCATGCAGTCTTATTTTTGGTTGCCAGAAGTTGCTTCTCCACTGCATTTCTGTAGCAGAGCTAGGAGCCAGACTACCACCCCTGCTCACCATCATGACCTGGCAGCTGGCGTTTGTCAAGCCTTGAATTATTCACACTCTGCAGAGGGGGCAAACCCTGTTTGAGGTCCTGACTGTAACAAGTGTTCCTGCTACTTTGCTCTCCCTTCTAGCCAGTTCTCAGCAGTGTTCTGTTTCTCCAAGCTTCTGCTTGGAATGGAAAACTGACCTGCAATTGCCAAGCTATGTAGTGATGACAATCATGGGCTGTGTTCAGACTTGAGTCAACCACCTCACATTAAGTGCACAGGTCCCACTTGGAAACAGACTTGGTGGGAGCTGATAGCAGGACTCCCTCAGCTGCTTATTCCCTAGCCTGGAGGTGAATTTTTCAAGTGCTTTAGACTAGAAGCAAACTTTCTTGGTGGGGGAGAAAGTAGAGATCTGTTAACTTATGCTCTCCAACAGATATGGTGGTCCAAGTCACTGACCTGTCTGAGCTTGTGAATCAACTGGATAGCAGTACAGCTTCCGCATAACTCATGTGAGCATCTCTAGGGCATTCTTAAACATGCATCTTTATGTGGTTAGAGCCATTCCTACCCCTTGGAACAGGGTGCAAGAGGGCACAGTCACAGTGGTATTTTGTACTGCTGCTTGACAATTTTAACTCTAATTCCTTTACATCTCCAGACTTGCACATAGTAGAGGTCTTGTATTTCCTCTAAACATGATGCATTCTGTACCATGCTTGTTGGTGGAACAGCTATACAACTTCCTAGGTGATTGAAGCTGTTGTAGTTCCCAAGAGCAGCTATGAAGCTTATCTGGAATCATAACTGGCAGAGAAGGACCCCATGCCACTCCTTAGTGGGCTTTCTGTTTGGGAGTTGGAGGGTGGGTTGAACAGAGGTAGAGCCTTGCACAGATAAATATGTGCATCCATATCAGATCTGCATCTACAAGAAATGGTCCACAGAGGTGTGCTAGACTGGCCTATGGCTGTCAGACTGCTCCTTCAAGGCTGCTGGAGCACTCTGCCCTTGAAAAGACGACTTTCTAGGTCACAAAGGAGGGGACTTTCCTATATCACAAATGCTGGAAAGGACTGCTTCCTGCTCAAGCTAACTTATTCCCTGGCAGGTTTTTTTTTTTAATTGTAGAAAAGAATACTGCTTAGTGACCAGTTGCCTCTAAGAATGGCTGGCTAGAGTCAGGAGGAAATGTGACTGACTGACTGATCTGCAAGATAATGCTACTGTTTGCCCTAATGAGGAGTCATCAACTCTAATACCTCAGTAGGTGGGACCAGTGCACACTAAATTTGCATAAAATTGGCTTTTCAGTTCAACATGTCGTCTATACCCAGATTATGAATACTGGTCCAACATTTCAGCAAATCTCTTGAGGATTACAAAGTTAACCTGACTATGCAGGTCCACACAATCTTTCTTGAAGCTTTGGAAGTCTTGTTCTATGTAACAATAATAGAACTAGCCAAAGCAAGACTTAACAAATCTGTTTTCTGGCAACCAGCTTTAGTAGCCTGTTGCCTAGTTCCACTGCAGAAATGTAATGGAGGAACACCCTTTGACCAAAAGTAAAATTGTTGGCACCTGGCACTGAGCCAGTTTTGTCCTCTCTGATCTAAAGAGGGTGGACTGTCATGTATGATGTGCTTTTTCTAAAGTATGGGTGTACCAACTGCTCAAATGGGCACATAACACTAAACTTACTACTGTAACTATCTCAGATCAGGAAGTATGTCAAGCCTCTAAAATGGCACATAGTAGCCTGGAGTGTATCTGTGGGAGCTTGTTGCAAATGGAGGGGGGGGGGTGACTGGGTGGAGAAATGAGATGGAAGCGCCAATGCCAAGCTGGAAAGAGGTCCTGGAAGCTCCTATCTGCTGCTGAGCCTGTCCCAAGTCCCTCCAGGTCCTGCTGCCTTCTCCACTACCCAATCCCAGGAACTGAAGCAACTCCTCTTGATTTGCACCCTGAGGCTGCACAAGGTTTAAACAGACAATTGCCCACAATATTGTGATTGGAGGGGGTGCTAGCCCTCCCTGATTGGTCTGACCTCAGTCACTGTCCTTGTGCATAAGGCAGTAACACTCTGGGCCTATCCACTCCCATTCAGACTGGGACCTTGTTATAACCTATATTGCTTCACAGTTTCACTCTACTGTGGAGCACAGGAGTTTCCCAGGCCTGCCTTGAGATTGGAGGCAGTGGTGAGCTTCAGTGCACTAAAGACATCTGTATACCTTGCTTCCCCAGTAAGGTTGTCATCCTGCAAGTCCAGGGTCTGTGTACAGCTGAAACTTTTTTCTCCTTCCAGCAGATCCATCCCTGAGCTTTTTTTTTGTATTCTGCAAAATCTTGGGCTCAGGCTTCCAGCTGAATTCCATGGCTCACATTTCCAGCTGCTGTTGCAGAAAACTTGTAGCTCAGACACTACATCCATGTTTAACCTGCATTCAGCTTAGCTGTTTTGTGGGTGAAGCTAAACAAGTGGAGCTTTATTAAACCCTGTGCAATGCTCTCCCTGTGTAGCTCAGTTTCTTCCAGTCTAACTTCTCAAGTTTCCTCAGTGTCCCATCCACAGCAGTCTCTAAGGAACATGGGCCTTCCAACTCCAGCTCCACTTATGATACACCAACAGCAGCTCTATAGCACTCAGTGTTAACCTTCCCACTCTGTAAAGGACCAAAACACAGCACAATCACAATGCCCTTTGCTTTAGGGCCCTGTGAAAACATGAGTATCAGGGTGGAACTATTAAGACTCTCTTAAAAAGGGAAGAGAAGTAAACTGTTCTAGTAGGAGCCTATGTTAAAGTATGGCATTTTATTAAAATCTAAAAGTTATAGCTTTGCAAGCAAGGGAAGTCATGCCACTGAAGAGGCATTTCCTAATCTGTGAAAATAACTGCCCCCCAAAGCTCCCAGAAATGGTGGTATGAGGGGGTGTTCAGTTTTTCCTTCATTGGGTCTATTTAGCTCAAGGGTGCTTGCCATTGGCCTCAGTTATCTTCATATGATGAGGGGATGCAAGCTGGAAGCTAAAGCTTGCCTTTTGTCTGATCTGTGAAGAACCCTCAATCACTTGAAGCCTCTCCAAAGGGACACCAAGTCGAGGCATAGAGATTGTTAATCCTAATGGTCATTCAAGCAGAGGTGCTAATGACACCTTTTGCCTGCCTGGCTTTGTCTCAGTGCTCTGTAGTGAAGGCTGATTCTATGTTAATTTCCAAAGGGATAGCTGGTCCAGCAAAAAAAGTCATATGGCACTTTAAGACTTATTTTTTTACATGAGCTTTTGTGGGAGAAAATTCCACTTCATCAGATGCTGCATCTCCTCCTTCCTCAGGCTCTGAGCTGCACCAGCTGGCAGGGGAGCCCCTTCCCACCACATGCAGTACTGGTGCTGCAGCCCAGTACTGGGGCATGACCTGAACACTGATGGCCACTGTACTGGATGAACACAACTAGTGTAGGCCTGGTTTAAGCTTAGAGCAGGTCTGAGAAACTGTTCTCCAGGTGGATATTTAAAAAGGCAGGAAGCCTGGCTTGTAGTGAGAGGGGAGTGGAGGTGGGCACTTGACAGCTGCTTTGAACTGAGGGTTTTTGTCTTCAAGCCTTGGAGACAGTCCCAGTTCTAAATTAGAGTGCAGCCATGACTGACAGTGAAATATGTATTTGAACAAAAGTGAGGTGGTTCCAACTACTAACAAACACACTGAAATCATCCCCTGATTTGAGAGAGCACTTGTAGCCTAAAGACACAGGTCAGTAAAGGCACTGTATCAAACTTGGCTTGATGTAGCCTCTGTAAAATCCTTCAAATCTGTTAGGGGAAAAACTTTCCCTAAGGTTTGTTCTTCCACAGTACTAAGATGTTAGTCTTCAAGTGCCAACATCATATCACAAGCTTTTGTGGGTAAGGACCAACTTCATCAGATGAGGAGCTCCTAGAATGGGTGCTAAACATATGCAGGGGAATGCAAGTCATAGGATCAGGCCAGAGTGTCGCAGCAAATAAGTGCTGAAGGGGCAGCCTTTTTAGTCTGTTTCAGTGAAACAAACAAGGAGTTCTGTGGTATGCTTTTTATATATAGTAAAAAAACTGAGCTTTCTTGGGAGGGAAAATCCCACTTTCAGATGCTTTGAGGAAGTGGGATTTTTTTCTCCCACAAAAGCTCATGCAGTAAAACTTGGAGTGCCAAAGGACTTCTCATCTTTACAGCAAATTAACCCAGCCAGGCCCCCCCCCCCCTCGCGCCCGCCCCCCCCGAAGAGAAGGAAAGCAAAGTTTCTCTAATGGGAAAAGAACTCCTAATCTCACTCCTCAACCCTGAGTTCACTGTCAAATCTACATAATTCTGCAGTTTCTTTAAAGCTTTGATTTATTGTTCATTTGAATAGTTACTAACAGATCAGAAAGATTGAAATATTTTCCTATTGGTTTTTGAATGTGACTTTGTTAACATAAACTATCCTGTTTGTGCAGTGTATAAGGTGGGGGGGCATAAACCACATTGAATAAGCAGCTGACTTGAGCGGGGTCCTATGTCTTGTGCAGATGTGCCTGCTTGAAAGTTTGTTAGGTCTGTTTGGGTGCTATGTAAATGAGGAGAGGGCTGGAGAAGAGAACCAAGGTGGCTACTTGCCCTGTATTGTGTAAAGAAGGCTGAGCCAGTAAACAGAACTTAATCTTGTTTTGGAGTTTAAATTAGCCCATATCCACCAAAATGGGATACAAGGGAGCATGTATCCCTCACCAACACAGGGTCTGTAACATGACTAAAATTGCTTGGGGGAGGTATCCAAAATGTCCTCAAATGACATTCAATGAGGCAGGTGGTCCCTGAAACACAGAAGGTTAAACCACTGGAAAACACTAATTATCAAAGCCTCTAATCTCAATGATGTGGTGGTAACAAGCTTGGGAAGTATGGATAGCTGTTCTGGATCGACAAACGTGTCTGGAAATGCAGGGAATTGCTGATTCCCTGATCCTTTATCAAAAGTGCTATCTAACCTGAGTGCCTTGCTTTCAAGGGGTACAAGCTATTCATTCTTTCTTTGTAGTTAAGCCAAAAAGGCCTTAAGTTTAGCTTCAGGGAAAATTCAAGTGCATTGAGTTAAAAGTAGAACTAACACAAAGATTATTGTAGGGACAGTAGTCCAGGTATCCCAAGGACAAGAGAACCCTATATTAAGGTGCTGACTTGAAGTTTCTAGAGACTGTTTCTCAGCCTTGTGCAAAGGTGATAGGTCTAATCCATATGCAGTGTATTGCCATCAGACTTCCACAAAACAGGTGAAGACTAAGGGAAGATGATGTGCTTAAGAGGACATCAAGCTCATGTAGCTTCTCTCTCTGTACACCAGTTGTACATACTAGGCAGCTTCCCCACTCACAGTATGGAAACAAATTTGGTATGGTCAAAGATTGAAGTGCCTAGGAGTACTAGCCCTGGCCTAGGAACAGTGCTGTACACTGTACAAACAATAGTTCTATGCCCTAGAAAGTACATAATCTTAGCAGGTAGATGAAGAGCATGAGGAAACAATGGTATGTAGACAACCTTAAATTTGCAAAAGCAAGTATAAACAGTCTGTGCTGCTGTGAGTAGCATTTAAAATACTGTTATGAGACTATAAATAAACATAGAATCCTATCTAGGCTGGCTAGCCAAATGCTTATGAGAGCAGTGGACCTAGGGCTGTATCCAAACTTAAACTTCTAGCCTAGTGAGGAGGACCTCCAGAAGCAGGAACTCAGCTGTTCAGCCCAACAACAAGTTGCTCCAAGTAAACTACAGTGTTGGCATATCTGACTCTTGGTTTAGTGTGACAGTCCCTTTCAGAAAAGTCTAAAGACAGACTATATAGGTCAGACACCAAGTAAGTGCCTTCCCTGTTTACTGCCAAACTACCTTGAACACCTTATTCCCCCTTGAATTAGAATCAGTGTAGATGTGACATGCAAGAGGGCCTGGTATATTTTCATATACTTCTAGTCACCTCACATAGGTAGCTGAGATACTCCTACTGCATTCAGAGTGGAATGATAGACTAAAATCTGTCACTTGGCCTGACTACTGAAATAGCACAGGATTTACCACAGGAGGCTTATACACAGGAAGCTACTTTTGGGATAGTTGTATGTAAACCAGTATGGGACTGTGGTCTTGAGAAAAGATGTTACTGCCAACTCTGAGGCATGACTGTAGGAAAAGAGCTTGGTGGTTGCTTGTAGGGTGCAACATCTTCTACAGCACAACTGTCAGCCTACCCTGATGTAACTAAATACACTTGAAGTGGTTGTCTTTCTAGAAAACTCTAGATAGGCATGTTATAGGTGGTGCCCTATTAAGGTAATAACTTTTTTGTACATGTGGCTATTGCATAAAATCCTCTAGATTCAAAGCTGAGCTTTAACTTGTCCTGTCTGCATCCTCTACAAGGAGAATTGACAGGACAAGAAGCCTACCTCTAATGTACTAGTGCAAACAGGCTACACTAAGGTTAACGTTCACATTGACAGAACAGTTTAGACAGCATGCTGAAGCTAAAAGTAGCTTTGAGCCAGCATCTCTAGAAAGGAGCCTAACCGGCCAACTCTAACAGTAGACACACTCTTCAGTAGCAGAGGCCAAGTGAGTGCCATACTGTTAGTATAAATGGTGGGAGCTCAAGGATACAAGCCAATGAGCAACTAGTAACTTTGAGCAGTGGCTCTCCTTTTTTTGAGGGTTGACAAACCTATGGGGCCCACCCCATGCCCCCTTCCCCCACAAAATCCAGCCATCTCCCCAGCTCTGACAGTGTTGCAATGCAGTAATGTCTTGACACAGTGGCTGAACCACTGACTTAGTGAGCTGCATTCAAACCTTCTGAAGTACCTGATGTGCTTGACAGTTTTACATCCAACAGGATGGAGTCCCTCCAGTGTTCTGACTCTGAGCTGTAAGATTTCTGCAAGCTGTTTTCTGTTCAAAGTTACCTTTATAGATGCCTGACTTAACTGATTGCAGTGTCAATTTACCCATCTAAGTGATGGCAACTAATCTCTTTCCTTCTTAGTGAAAGATGACTTCTAGGAAGAAAGTGTTACTGAAAGTCATCATCCTTGGAGACTCTGGGTAAGTGGAGCCTTTAAGATAAATGAGCTGTTGCCAGCTGAAGTGGCCTTAATGTCATGCAAATACTATCCTCCTGGGTAGAACTAGAGACTGTTGGTGAGATGGCTATCAGGGCTGTGGAAGGCAGCTACTATGCTGCCTCTTGAGTGTTCCCAAACTCAGACTGCCCCTTGTTCCCAGAATTGGCCAGTCCTTCCAGACCCTGAATAGAGACTGTTGCCAAGTTTAAGAAACCTAATTAAAAAGCCAGAGCAAAAATAGTCTTCTGAAGCTGTTTAGTGGTCTGACATCTTACCCCTAGGATATCTAAGCTTTTATCCCTAAATGAGCCCATAAAACAACTAATGCTAAAAAGACCATGCTAGTGACTCTCTGTGGTCTAGCTAAATGTGATCTGGTAAGACCGAACACTATGCAAGTGATCCCTTGAGCAAGGCTGGGGACTTCTGATTCCTGTTAATCAGTGAAGCAGATGCTTGGATTTACAGCACAAACAGCAATTTCTGATTCTGATTGGATCTAGTGCTGCTGCATGCCCTCCAGGCTGCCTAGACCTTTAAGTCTATCTCAGTGGAGAATCTCCACTCCCCAGACTGCTTCACTAAGTGAAGCAAGTTAACCTTTTGGGCCTCTAATGGGCTTGCAGGAATTATTGCTGTAGCAGACAGACCTGGCACTGAAAGAGCTTTGTTCATAACATTGGATTTCATAGCTATTTTTACTAGCTCAGGCAAGGGTCGCTTCATAACCTGAAAGGCCTGAGGTATGAACAATATAGGTAGCTTCTAAGGTAAGGCCAGACCCTGCTCCTCCTCTGGAAAGAGGCCTCTAGCACATTGGTCCTCTTGTGCTGTTGAAACACCAGTACACTCCTCTCTGAGGATTGGTCTTCTAAATTTGTTCTCAAATGGTGAGGTTTCTCTCATTTCCCCTCCCAAAGGGCATGGGGGCCTGTTTTAGATCAGCTCTGAGGAGCACACAAGGAGTCCCCTATTGGTCAGGGATGGGGATAACTACCTTGTCCTAGCTGTAGTTGGCTGGTTTCTCCTTTCTTCTGCCCTAACTGGCTGTAGCCCAGCATGTTTCCCTCCAGAGCTTGAGCAAGGACTGGCTGCAGGCAGGAGGAGGGAGGGCAAAAAGCCTTGGCCTGCACCACAGGGTTCTCTAGGCATAGGAGCTAGCTGTATTCTGCTGTTGCTCCATGCATGAGCCACCAACTTCTCCTGTCTGTCCCTATTATGTCCTCCCCATGGAGCAAAAGTTTCAGGAACTCCCCTACTAAAGGAACACTTCCAAAAGTGCTTGCTAAGACTCCCTTTCCTGGCCATAACAAAAGGGGCTAGCTGAGCTTTCATCCCAAAAACTGCCACTATTATGCAATCTGAACCCCCAACTCAGGGAGCATCATTGTCCCCCCTCCCAGTTGGGGAGTGCAGATTTGTTAAATGTCTAGCTCACTGAGAAGGTCCTAGTGCCTTGATACTAATCAAAGGAAAATTCACTTGGTACCCCTGGATGATTCCATCCAAAATGCTGTCTGCAGAAACTACTACTTGATGAGTCTTGCTTCACTTTGCCTGTCTACACAGGGTGGGGAAGACATCACTCATGAACCAGTATGTGAACAAGAAATTCAGTAACCAGTACAAAGCTACAATAGGAGCAGACTTCCTGACAAAGGAGGTGATGGTGGATGACAGATTAGTCACAATGCAGGTAAGGGCAGCAATGGAGATACTAGCTCCTTGTCTCTTGTTTACTTGCTGCTTTCAAGGCTTTCACGGCTCCTGTGTGACATGTGGAGCTGAGGGTTGTGAAGCACAATGTGTTCATGCTGAATGTAAGCCTCAGATCAACATTCATGTGCTGCGCTTCTCAGTAATGCAGTTCCCTGCCTGTTGGCTGAGGATTAAGTTAACTGCAGGTGACACGTAGCCATGATCTCCGCTGACTCCTTAGATCTTGCATTTCTGTATCTCCATTTGGCGATCCACTTCTCACCACAGTAGGTATTTAAATGCAGCTTCTCCTTCCCTTAACCAGAACTCTTTCAAGGGGCAGCAGAAAAACAATCACATTAGGTAAGTTCTGAAGGCTGGCTGTAGCTGGAACAGACTTGATGGCCAAGCAGAGTACAAGACTGGCATAAAAGGTATCCTGCACTAAGATTCAAGAACTTCAGTTTATGCCAGAGTTACCACTTCAAATGGGAAGAATCTCAGCTTACCTAGTTATCAGCTAAATAAATCCTCTGCTCATGGGAGAGGGGGGAACACCATGTACTTAATGAAGCCAGGCACCTCTGAAAAGCGCTTTAAAGGGATTGCCTCTTTTCTCTAGCGCAGTGGCTTTCAAACAATGGGTCAGGACCCAGTACTGGGTTGCAGCACCCCCTGCTGCTGCCAAAAGACAGGAATGCATTGCTCAAAGATGTAACTGGGTCATGGGCATACATTTTCTTTAAGTGGGTCCCAAGGAGAAAGCTCTGAAAACCACTGCTCTAGTGGATTGCAGACTAGTCACAAAGTCTAACCTTCTGTTGATAAGGCTGTCTTCCATGGCCTAATAAAATGGGGCCTTGTTTCTCAATAGCTTCCCATCCTATTTGGAGGAGCAGATAAAACAGGTGTTTGTGCAGCCTGACAACACCAGTGCTTATTTGCTTTTGTATGGGGGACTCCCACAGCAGTTGAGTACTATCAAACTTGATTCTTTAAATGGACAGGTACAGATGCCCCAAGAGTGACTGCATGTCTGGACTTCAAGGGTCTACATCCACTGAATGCCAGGTTGACACTAGCCATCATCAGTGACCTGGTCAGATTGCTTTCTCATCCACAGCCTAGGCTTGTGGGGAGGGCCATGGCAAGGAGCATTGTTCAGGGTAGGGGGTAGACTGTCTTAGAATAAAACAAGTAGTGTGCTGCTCCTTCTATCCAGAAATAGACTTCTGTGATGGGATTGCTGGATCTGTAGCATCTAGATTAGTTCTATTGCCAGGACATCAGGAAGTGGCAGTGAAGCCTCTATTGAAAGGTTATAAAACTTGGCTGAGAAACTCTTCCCTAGTGCTGTCACTAGTGGCTGGCTGGCTTACCTTCTGAGGCATGAAGGCTTATCCATCAACTTCCTATTGTGATGCTCTCATTCATTCTTTCAAATCCTAATCTCTTAATTATAAAACCCTAGAGAAGGGAAGTGCCTACTACAGAACCTCATGTTCCCTTGAAGTATGCCAGATGCAGCCCTCTAATATGGATGCTCAGTCATTCCAATCCATTTGTATTGGCTCAGGCACAGAATCAACCATATTTGACTTTTCCCCAACTTTGCAGCATCTTTCCACCTGCCTTAAACAAAAGGGATTGACAGCTTGGAGTTCTGAGGGCTCACCTCCACCTGCTGTTGACTGCAAGGTGGAAATTCAAGCTCAAAACAGCTGCAAGCAAGCCTTCTGAAACCAGGTGTTCTGCTTTTCAGGGTTGCAGTAAGGAAGGTGGCTGGAAGGTTCCCAGCATTTGCATGGCACCCCACAGCTCCCCTGTGGCACTGCTTTTTGTAGCAGTATAAGTGGCCCCCCACTAAAAACAGCCTGCAAAAACCCTACTTTTTCCTACCTTTTTTTTTTAAGACTGGCGGCTTCATAGCAAAAAGTCTCCCCTCCCCAGCACTTTCAGCCCTGCTTCCTAGATTCTACCATGTCCTCTGGCCCCTGCTGTCTCCCCCAACCACCCCCATGCTGATTCCCCCTCCCTCACTGCCCCAACAGCAAGGCTCTAATGCTCCAGGAGACCATCTCCATCTCTAGAGCTGCTGCCGGCTCACCTCACCCTGCTTTGGGGCTAAGCAGGGCAAGGGGGGCCAGCAGTGGTGGCACTAAGGCTCAGACTTCAGTGTTTGGCAGCCAGAACACTGCTGTGGCTGGCTTACCTTGCCCGGCTTCCAGAATGAACAGGGCAAAGCAAGCTGGCAGCAGTGGTGCTTGCACCCTCACTCTGGCACATCACCCTTCTCCCAGCCAACTTCTGGTGATACATCCCTGCTCTTCAACCATTGTTGTGACTCAGTGAGTTGAACTACTGCAAGCTGTTAAAACTACTAGCTCTGAGGAAACAAATCATTCTGGGAGCCTGGGGAAGGAGTTGCAAAGCCAAGCCACATTGGCTTGTAAGGAACAACTAGGTTTGTAGAGTTCTTAGCTTGTTTCCAGCAGCTGTTTGCTTGTTAGTGGACTGGGACACATTGCTGTCTGGTGAAATGGTAAAACTAATCATGTGAAAGCACTACTAAATGAACTGATCTGTTAACAAAGCTATTAAAGCTCAAGGGGAAGCTTGCCTTCTGACTAGATCTGAGCAATGTTGAGTCATGGACTCTGTGGCTGACTTCTAAATCTTACAACAGTGCTATAGACCAGTGGTTCCCAACCTCTTCTCTGCTGTGGCACACCCTGATGCCTTTAATTACTCTGAGGTACACCACCCTATAGCCTCCAAATTAACTCATTAATTTTCAAAAAAATTCCATGGCACACCTGCATGCCACAGCACACTGGTTGGGGAAACACTCCTATAGACTGCTTCTGAGAACTAGCATATGCACAAGTTCTTGACCATTAAATCCCAAGACGCTGTTGATCCACTATAGTACGCTGAGGCAAAACTACAGTACTCTTGCTCCGTCTAAGGAGAAGAAGCCTTGGGCAAAGATTGCTTTTGCTCAGACCTATAGTGTCCTCTTGGACAGATGTGTGGGAGATATTTTAGGGACTTTCCCTACAACTTCAGTCAGCACTTGCCATGAGGCTGGTTGAGGGCTCTACAATTCCAAGGAGCCTTGACTAAATAAATACATATGCTCAAGCCTTCCATTTGAACAATAGCATGGTAGTTCCCCCAAGAACTATATGGACCAATAAGTAACTCTGTCCTAACCTGTCCCACTTTCTCTGCAGATATGGGATACAGCAGGGCAAGAAAGGTTTCAGTCTCTGGGCGTGGCCTTCTACAGAGGAGCAGACTGCTGCGTGCTGGTATTTGATGTGACTGCTCCAAATACATTTAAGACCCTAGACAGCTGGCGGGATGAGTTTCTCATTCAGGCCAGTCCAAGAGATCCTGAGAATTTCCCTTTTGTTGTGCTGGGAAACAAGATTGACCTAGAAAACAGACAAGTAAGTAACACTATCCCTTCTAGACAGCTGTTGACTCTGAGCCTGGGAAGACAACTTTAAGAGGCTGCTTGCTTTTGCCCAAAGCTTCAGGGTCATTGATAGGGTCAGATGTCTCAACCTGCTCAGCCTGGTTTCTTTAATAGTAGCCTTGTGGGTAGCTCAAGAGACACATGTTCCCTTGGAGGGAATCTCTAACAGAGGGAATGCAAGATAAAGATTCAGGATGTGCAGCACAGAAGTTTAGTCTATTTTGGCTGCTCCAACAAAATCTATCTTCATGCAGTTCTGGAAGTCTCAAGTGTTTGGTTTGTCTTGCACACTGGATGGAGGAGAGGAGTGTCCATGGTGACTGCAGGACTTGCATTAGACAAAGGGTGGGATGAAGGAATGGGCGACAATTCTTCAGAATACCATAAAGAGGTTAAGTCTTGGTGAGGATTTTAGTGCTATGATCAAATGACAGGATTTCCTAAAGCAGTTCTATCATGCCCATACAATAAAACAAGGAGTCCTGTGACACTTGAACTAACATCTTGTTTATTGCATGAGCTTTTGTGGGAGAATCCCACTTACCCATCTTCAAAGCATCTGGGAGAACTTGCAAAATGGGAGGAAATAAATGCAGGGGAGTGTAAGTCATGGGGGGGAAGTCACTAACAGCTAATCAAAACAGTTGTAAAGATTCAAATACTGGGGAATCACCTACTGAGTAAGGTGAGATCAAAGCACCTGTAGTAATGAGAAATCCAGTGTCCTAAGGCAATGCAACTGAATTTGCAAATTTGGTCTCAGCAGCTTCTCTTTAAAGCCTTGATCTAGTGTTAATCTGTCTGAGCACAATTAGACTCCTTGTTTTACTGAACTAGACTAACATGGCTGCCCCTTTGGAACTTGGCACACAGTGAGTGAGTGGTCTAGTTCCTAACATCCAGCATTTACTTGACCCTTTGTGTCCACCAATGGTATGGATGTTTGGTATCAGTTCTCAAAGAACCATGGAGTCACCTGTGTGGTCAAGATGTAGTTGGAGTGAAAATGCTCAGGTTCTGGACAAGACTCTGTCCACACTAGCTACAGCTGTAGCAAACTGCAGCTAGAGCTTGACCATACCATGTTGGCCCACTCAAGGCAGGAGCATTGGCTGGTAAGACTAGATGCTAGTTTTCCTCCCATAAGGATGTGGGGTTTTTAGAATATTTCCAGCTGGCAACCAACACCAGCACTGAGTGCTCTTCCCATGGCTGAAGATGGTAATATATTCCCTCTTCCTCATACAGGTTACCACAAAACGAGCACAAGCCTGGTGCTACAGCAAAAACAACATCCCTTACTTTGAAACGAGTGCCAAGGAAGCTATTAATGTGGAACAGGCTTTCCAGACAATTGCACGAAATGCACTTAAACAGGTAGGACCCAAGAAATATCTAGTGACTTTCCAATCACCCTTCGTGTGGAGTCTTAAGCAATTCATATTGCATTTAAACTAATGCTATTTGCATGCTTAGCTTGACTTCCATGCATCAGTATCTTCCCCTTCCCAAAGATGGTGTCAAGTGCTACTTCCTCTTCAGGCTCCTTCTGCCTAGGGAATGAGAAACAATCTGCTTTCCAGCTTTTGACTTCCTTCCCCCTCCATAGTGACTGTAACAGGCCATGCTACTGCCTTGCCTTCAATGGTACAGACCTAGCTGAGACCAAAGAGTACAGTAGAGTTGACTTTTTTTTTTCTTTCCTCCACCTTCTAGGAAACAGAGGTGGAGCTTTACAACGAATTCCCTGAACCCATCAAACTAGACAAGAATGACCGAGCAAAGGCCACTGCAGAGACCTGCAGCTGCTGAAGTTGAAAGAGGGGTTGAGCACAGTCCTTCACAAACAGATCACACTTAGGCCTTCAAACACAAAGCCCCTCTGTGTAAAACAAAATAAACTCCCATCTCCAACTGCCAAAAGTAGGCCCATTCCTCTACACGGAGCTCATCCATATCCCTTCATCTCTCCACATGAGACCACTTCATGGTAACAGACCTTTCTCTTAGTTCAATGGGAATTCTCATGTTTGGAACTTAAGCTAATTTCAGGTGTCCAATGGGAAGAAACTGTTTACAGGTAATCTGTGTAACAATTGGCACACTTTTAACTGTCTTGTGTTCCCCTGTGAAGGCTGCAACTGGAAAGGCTGATTACTCATAGTTCATTGCAAGCTCAGCACTCAGTCCAACTAGGTTTGAGTTTTGTATGTATCTCTCTGTTAATGCTTGTTACTTTTAACTAATCAGATCTTTTTACAGTATCCCTGTATTATGTAATGCTTCTTTAGGAAAAAATCTTATAGTACATGTTAATATATGCAACCAATTAAATGTATAAATTAGTGTAAAATTCTTGAATTACATGTTTAAATACAGAAACACAGATTCACTAGGAGGTGAGGAGGACACAAATGCAGTGTGCTAGCAATGAAGGCCAGATAGAGGCAGTATTCTGTATAGTAAAAGCTAGAATTATGTAAACCCTTTTTATTGACTTTAAAAGCTGCAAAGCTTAATCTCCTGGAAAGTCTGGCTTCCTTGTATCTAAATTCTCAAAGGATGACATGCATAACGTGCACACTGGAATGTTGGATTCAAAAATTAAATACAGCTATCAAATGTTAACCTTGTTTGTTAACCTTCCCCACCCCCTTAACTCTTCCCTTTTTAATATCTTGCAAAGAATGCAAAAAGGAGTCTGAGGTGTTCCAGTGACTCGTACCTTTGTAGAAGAAGCTCATCTTTCCCTTGTCTGGGTTGAGGTAGTCATCCCCTGACAGAGGACTTGGACTATAAATATCTTCTCCCCTCCTGCTGACCACTAATCTGGAATCTTTGATAGGAAAAACTTGGTAGTCCACCCTCCTTTTCCTCTTCCTTTTTCCCTGGTCCTTTGTTCTTGCATTTGTAGCTTGCTTAAATGGAGCACTCTACCTGTTTTTCCAGAAGTCTACATTCTAGTATGTAGGCTGAATTCTTCTGTAAAGAGACAAACATGATGCCAATAAACTTAACAGAACAGAATTTCTTGAGGTTTTTTGTTTGTCTTCTCTCTTACTGAGCTGTCCCTGTCATCTGCATAGTAACTTCTGCAACTAAATTAACATGAGCCCTGGCTAACTGGAGTGTCATCCACCACCCCATATTAGTAGTAGATTCAGGAGTTTTGTGCTAACAAAACCAGCAGTGATTTTTGTGAATTTTTAAACTCTTGACTGACAAATGAGCTGGCCTTGTCACTGCTGGACAAAACTCCTAAGAAAATTGTGGCAACTCTCCCAGATGGTGGAACAGACTGGGGGGAGGTGGGGCTGCAAGTTAATTGCATCTGCTGTACAGCAGATGGACAGAGTTGGCTTCAGTGTGCCCAGGGTCTCTACCTCTTCCTCACCCTAGGCTATTTATACTAAGATGGCCTTACAGGAACATAATGTGGTGGTGGCTGATGTACCCACCTGGCATGGGCATCCTTGGTCTCTAACCTCCCAACCAGGCATGCAGATTTTTGGGGAAGTGTTTGAATTAATTCTTGTCTTCACTGTCCCTCTCCCTCTGTCTGTGTACAAACTATTACCCACACCACTGGTTGCTGCTAAAGACAAATGCCCCAAATCATGGTGGGGGAAGGGATAGTCCAGCTCCAACTGCTGCTTCTGTTTGCAGTGTGTTACAGACTTGAATTCCAACACTAGCTTCCTCCACTAAACCTAGTGGTTCCCTTTGACAGGACACTTTAAATTGTGGTCACGGAAGCTGCAGAATGAGTGCTTAATACTGCAAGTGTGTGTAGAAAGCTGGGAGAGCTGCTAGCCCCCTTGAGAGGGAAGGTTATCCCTGTTCCTCCTGCCTCCTAGCTGAAATGAGGACTTGGTGAAACTTGGTTGGTTGGGGGGGGGGGGGGGGGCAGGGAATCTGGTGCCTTGGTACTACTAAAAGCTGAGTAGCCCTTGGCTGCTCTAGTCATCAACTTTGAAAGCAAACAGCCAGCTGGTGCTATTCCTGTACATCAGGAGTTTGAAAAAACTTAGCATGTGGGCCACATTTGGCCCCTAAAGCTATTTTCCTGTGGTAATGATACTATTGTTACTAATGTAATGAAAGGTTTCAGTGGTGTGGCCCTGGGGCTAATGTAGTAGTCCTCATGCAGCCCTTGTGGTGACTTGAGACCCCTACTGTACAACAGGCCTTAACCCTAGATCAGCTCCTGCTCTCAACGTACCTTCCCCTCTTCCCAGTTTGTGCCTACAGATGCAATATGTGTCCTGTGCTGACAGGATGAGTGTCCTGCCATCAGTCTGGAAAGTGGGAGGCTCTTTCATATCCCCAAGCATCTCTCCCTCTCTGGCATAGCTGCAGTGTGTACAATTCCTGGGCCTCCATTAAAGCCATTTAAATATCTGGAGAGAGCAGGATTGTGTGCAGTATCTTCTATTGCCTGCTGTCCCTTCCCTGGGGCTTGAGTGTGCTGCCACAGCCAGCATAGTATGTGCTAGCTATTTATTAGGGCTGTTGGTTCTCTTCCTGTGCTGTAGGTGCCAGTTAGACAACATGGAAGATAGCTTGAGTAGCCTTCAAGAAGCCATAGGCCAAGGTGTCAGGTTTGGGACACAACAGCTTGTTCACTAGAGCTGAAAGGAAGAAAAGAATGGAGCTTGGCTCTCTTATCCAGTGTCTTGTGACCCACCTGATGACAGCATCTGAACATTTTGCAATAGGAATAGCTGGTCCGATGCCTTTCAAAAGACAGGTCCATCCTGGGTAGGAGAGGCTGCTGCTTGTAAGTAGAAGCTATCAAAGATCAGACAAGACGCAAGAGCCATCATATGTGCCATTCTAAAATCTTCCCTAGTCTCCTGTGTATTGTGCAGCCTGGTCCAGCCACCTTGCAGTTCTGCAAATTCCACTTAAACATCTTTCCTTTCAGTTCTGCTTGTCTTTTAGTCTCAACTCATTACCCATCTTGTGTAATCTAGGTTTGCTAACACATTGGGCACTAAGTAAAGCCTGTCTAGACTGGCTAACTTCTCTGCTCAAAGTAAGAATTAGCTCTTGTAAAGTACTTTTTTGCCCAGTGAAGGGGAGTGCTTCATTGCTATACTTAGTTCAGCAAATGTTCTCTTAGATACTCACAGGGCTGTTCCCTGTAATAGCATGAGACCATGCTACTATCACTAGTCAATACTAATCAAGACTCTGCTCTGGGGGGAGAGTGAGATTGCTCTATGATTTCCATCCTGGGCTGGGCCTGGATGAAGAGGTCCTTAAAAGGATGCAATTGGTAAGGGGGGTGGGTGGGTGTGTGTGTGTGACAAGGGGGTGTGATCTTGCAGTTACACTTAAATCTTACTGATGAGAGGTTAAAACTGCCAGATAATTCAGGGGCCACTTTAAGTGGGTCTCCCCTTATTCTTAAACTATTTTGTCTCATGCTAGAGTATTTAAGCTCAACTTCCTTGCACATTTGGTTGGATAATGAAGAGTAAGTCTGGGGGGCACAAAAGAGATCTTGATAATGCTGTAGCTGGTGAAGTTGGCTGCAGCCCACAAATGCTTATGCTCAGTCTTTAAGGTGCTCCAGGACTTGTTGGTCTTTGCAATAGACAAACTAATATAGCTGTCCCTCTGGGGCTGCAGTTTGTAATGTTACAGCATCTGCTTGCCTCAGGAGCAGGGTGAAGTGTCTAGCTTCTGTACAAATATTTGAAGCCTTAAAGGCAGCATAGTGTAGGAGCAAGCTCATTCATCCATCTCCTGTGCTTGAAGAGTATTTGATCTTGTCTAATCTAAACAAACAAGCCTCTTCTGCAGCTTAGCTAGTGTGGAGAAAAAGGCAGCGATAAGCACTCCCAAACCTCCACCTTTCTCCCCTAGTCTGTTTCATTGTGCTTTGTCCATAGGAACCTGAGCAGCAGCAAACCAGAGCTCAGATTGGACCACCAAGCATCTATTGTGCCATGTGTTGCTTCCATTTTGTTTGAGTGCATCCCCATCTGAACGTGGCCCTAAACGTTGGATCATGGGCGGAATTGATCAGCAGCCAAATTTCCCAGGTCTGCTTTATTGGGGAGTTGCCTGCACCCTAGTGGAAATTCATTAGGGCCGTGAACGCTTTACAGATCAGGAGCAGAAAGCTCTGCTGTTTTGTCCTGTGCTTTGTGTTTGGTCTTGAGTTAAAAACCACCCCTGAGGAGATTGAAAAGCTCTGATGCTCCAAAAATATAGGAGATACTATCTAGGGTCCATCAACTATGCATGTCACCCTATAAGTAAGCAATTCAGAGGGAGCGGTGCATCTGAGTCGGGAGGGGGCATGTTTGTTTTAAGTATGGGCACATACAACTTGGTTGTCTGAAAAAGAAGTGGTGAGGAGGAAAATGGTACATCCCCCTCTAGTAGGGGGCACAGAGTTACCTACTCTCCATTAATCTGTGCCTGTTAACAGCTGTCTTTGTTACTGAGAGTTTCACCTGTAGTGTGACTCCTGAGCTGCCAATCAACAGCTGGCCCATGAAATAGGATGTGGAATTGGCATGTAGGCTGGGCCTCCATTAGGGTGTCTACACTGCAGCTGGAATGGAGCTTCCCAGCACAGGTCTGCTTGAGCTAGCCTGCCAAAAATAGCTGTGGGGCTGGTGTAGCTCCAGCAGAGATGTGGGTGGCCACCCAATTGTGGACCCAGGGGGTTGTGAGCCTGCACTGCATGCTGATCTGTACCATCCCTGCTGTTCTTCCTAATGAAATAGCTCAAAGTGAGCTAGTGCACATCTGTGTACCCAGGCTGGGAGGCTCACTAGCAGCTGCAGTGTAGACATAGCCTGTGTGTATGTGTGTGTATCCTTGGCTTTGCACTTGGTCTCTGCTCAGGACTGTGCTAGCTGGAGAATGTATGTGACCTGCTGATGGGCAGAATGGGCTGCAGCTGGTCTTGAGCATCCTTTGCTTATTTAAAAAAACAAACAAACAAAAAAACCCAAAACTTTAAATCTTACTGTGTTAGTGTTTGCTGCTAGGTTGCTACTTCTCATGGTGTGGGGTTGTGTTTTTTGGTGAAAGCTACTCTATAGTCTTAATTCCACAGTGATGCAGTTAATGTGAGACCCTCCTCTCACAGTTACAAAAGCACCTGTTTCTAATCCTTGTGGCTATGGGGACAAGCCTGGAAATGTGACCTGCATGTATCTGTACAATGAGAAGGTAAATAACCCCCCAAAATGTACTGTTTTATTTTAAATCACATGAGTTTAAAGCCAGTTTCATATTTTGGAGGGGGATTACTGAGGAAAGGGTTGTCTGAGTCATGATTTTTGTGTCCTGCTGCCTGAATGTGGTCATCCCTGAAGATCTTGGAAGAACTCTGCAGCTGGATGAGATTTGAGCCCGAAGAGCCTTTAGTTCACTCCACTCATGTAGCCCCAGCTTTTAAATTATGTTGACCATCAGGCTTGGGGAAGAAAAGATAGTCAGCTTGTCACTGAAAGGAGCAGATCTGCCACACAACAAACAAGGAATCCTGTAGCACTTAAAGACTAAATTTATTTCATGGGCTTTTGTGGGAGAAAATCTCGCTTCATCAGATGCTTGTTTTGCAGAACTGGACTAACACAGTTGCCCCTTTGGAACATAGTTGTATTATGCTAACTCAGCTCCCTGACCCACCTCTCACCCTTTGAGGGATGGAGAAATGGAGTGACTTGCCCACAAAAAGCTGTTCAGCAGCAGCGCTCAAAAATATAACTAAGTACTCCTGACTTCCAGGCCCCCTGGTCTAACAACTGGACCATTGCAATCTCATGATGGCTGCCCATGCACCATTTAATACAGTGGAGTCACAGTGAACTCAACCTGCATCATAACATCTCTTGTGCAGGGACTGGAAGCCACTGCTCCCAAATGCCATCACCTGAGTAGTAGTAATGAGAGAGCCTCAGCCAGATGGTGAAGTAGTTGGCTCAAAAGAGCCCTTTGCTCACACTCCTGGAGTGCAGGTTTGAGAGATGCTTACAAATTTCCATCCCATTCTCCAGCTGTGCAGACTTTTCTTGCAGGCAGCATCCTGTTTCTTGGCTGTAGGATTCAGTCTGATGGAATCCCCTGTGACTATCTCACAGGTTGGGACTTTTTTTTTTTTTTTGCAGAAAATCAGTGGAACAACAATGGGGGCCACACACCTTGGGTTAGGCAGCTGGGATCCAAATAGCATAGACTAGTTCTGTCTTTGAATGGGATCAACATGGCCAGCAGCAGGACCATCTAAGTTAGCCACTGGAAAATACTGACAAGAGGAGGGTGTCCTAAACTGAGCCTTGGATTTAAATCTAGGCTGCTTGTGAAGCACTGCTGAGCCCTGCTCCTGAGTCAGGAGACTTGCCTTAGCCATTTGCTGCAAGTAGGAGTGAGGCACCTCTCACTCCACACAAAGTGGCCAGGGGAGGAGGACCTCCCTTAATTTTAATTTCACTGATTATGGTATTTGCATGAGATGTGGAAAATCCCTAATTTCAATCCCCCTTCTGCCTGATCAGGGAGCTCTAGACTGAATGCACAGGACTATGAAGGATTCTCACTCTCTGGCCCAGTTAATATTTAATTCTTCCATCATTTAATTTGATTAAAGAGTAACTCCAATAGTAGAACCACCCCCCCCCCCAACTTATTCCATGTCCCCCTGGCTAGGTCTCACACCTGAAAGATGGTAGATCCCTATTCAAACCCTTTCTCTGCAAAAGGCAGAGTGGGGACTTCCCACAAAGTGGGATCATGTCCAGACCACTGGTGTTCAGGTTACAGTCTCATTGCTGTTCATGTCCACATCCTGGGCTGTTTTGTGTGGAATTAGCTGGGCTCTCCAAGTATGTGGCCTAGGGCAGGAAGAGCTTGGGTGATTTAAAACCCCTTTGGCTTGGCCCAGGCCCAGGTTGCAGGGCTGTAACTATGGATTTGGGTAGCTGGGGCAAGCAGCCCCAAGCTGCCTCCCCCACGTGGGCCCCATCCCTCTCAGCGGCAAGGGCTCCCTTCCCCCCGAGTGACCAGAGCTGAGCAGAGGGGTGCCTTATCTGCTGCGGCCAGAGCCGGTCAGGAAGGGGTGGGTCCCTTGCCCGCTGGTGGTCAAGTGCAGCCAAGGCTGGCCTGGGGTTGCCCTGGCCACTCTGAGCTGGGTGGCAGGGAAAGCGCAACCACAGCCGGCTGGGGAGGACCTTTCCCGGCTCCCAGAGTAATGTGCCTTTAAGGCACATTCCTCTTTGGGGCCAGGAAAGGTCCACTCTGGTGCCCTATCAAATTCATACCTGGGGCTTTGCCCCCTTTGCCCCACCGTAGTTACGGTCCTGCTAGGTAGCATGTTCTGGGTGAGACAGTATTTCTGGGGTCCTAGAGGAGTGATGGTGTGAGCAGAGGGGAGGGGGGGGAGAGGGGAGCTGGATGAGGGTGGGCAGGGAGCCAGCCAGGTAAACACAGCAAGGGGAACTGGAGGGGAGGGTGGCCCTAAATGGTGGGGAAGCCATGATGGAGCCAGGCTGGGTGTCTGGAAAAAGTCAGGTTGGGGAAACTGCAGTGGGGTCAGGCCAGGCACCAGGGGGAAACAGGCAGGGGGTTTGGGGAAGGCTGGGCCAAGTCAGGCATTGGGGGAAGGGGGTTGAGAAAGGTGAGTTGGGGGGAGGTAGCTGGAAGGAGGGTAGTTGTGGAAGCTACAGGGAAGTGGCGGTTGTGTAGGCCCATGCCCCCAATCTTTTTCATGTGCAGCAACACTCCTGCTGAGAACATGCCTGCTGGTTCAGGCCCACCAGACAAGTTAGGAGCTCCTCTGCCACTCTTTCCTGGGAACTTAAGATAGGCACCCAGACGCCCAGGGAGGCAGCCTTGTGCACATCCAGATGCAGAACTATAGGTGCCTAGAGAACTTATACAGTGGATAGGTGCCCATGGGGTTAGGTGGCAGCCACAGGTTGTGGGGCTGTGGTTTGCATTAGCATCTAAAACTGGGATGTAGACACTTTGGTCCCTTTGTGGATCTGGACCTAAATAACTTGCATTCAACAAGTCGGTGGCAGAGCCAGGAACTATCCAGATCTGTTGAGTCCCAGTCTAAAGCCTGAATTGCAAAAGCCACCATTCTCCTCTTTCAACCTTTGATGACCTATTATTGTTGATGAGACATTGGACAAAGTAGGCACTGCTAATGAGCCCACTACTGGCTCACATCTCAGGTTACTACTGCCCTGGCAGAATGGCTGCAGAGCAAAACATAGCAGCACTGGATTGTTCCCTTTTTCTTCTCTTTACTGCTACTACCCTCATCAATGGGCAGTGTTAGGAGACCCCAGCTGCTGGCATTTTTACCTTCATGTCATCTAACCTGCAGAGTATATCTAGACAACAGGCTGATAAATGCTGTTCAGATGAAGCCTTGCTGTCTACAGGCACCTGGGACTGTCTCTTGAGTTGGACAGCCTGATAATTATATAAATAATCTAAATATAAATTGACTTGCTAAGATTCCCTCTAGTCAGTTCCAGTGTTATTGCAAGGCAGTAATAACTGCTGTTTGGGAAGTGGGGGTTGGATTGACTGACTGATAAAGCGTTTATTTCCTACTTTAGAGCTGGGATCAAAGGGTAGTTGAGAAGGCTGGTGCCTGGCAGAGAGGTCTTGGGGTGTGTGTACAGGATGCAGCTGTGCAGTCTTCAGCTGATAACAGTGGTTTTGGCACATGCCCATTTTTAAGAGTCTCCACGTCTGTTGTGCTGTGGAGGAGGAGAGCTCATTAATGCACAGTTTCACCATGAAGGAAATGGATTGACAGCTGAAGAGTTTGTCAGATGTAACTCTAGAATCTGGGAAGGGAAACTGCAAGGTTTTGGTACCTCACACTGCCCATATTCCTGAGCTCTGGAAGAAGTATCTTTATGCATGCAAGGCATGGAGAGAGACTTTTCTCTGTAGAAACCTGGTTTCTGCCAGGATAACAGATACCAACCCAACCCAATCCTACAAGCTGCAGACTTCAGTGCAAGCAGGATTGGTGAAAGTGACTTACGGGCACTGAGTTCTCAGCATCATGGAGGATGAGGTTAAAACAGCCACACCAATGTTGGAACGAGCAGCTGAGATCGCTCTGTGGAGTGCCAGGAGTTGAAGGTTGGGATGCAGGTCACTGGAAAAGGCATCTCCCCCAGATTTGCAGTAAGGTCTGAGATTTGTTCTGTGGTCCTCAGGTGACAACACGCTGACGGGATCCCAGGCACATACGTGTGGTTTTTCTGTAGGTTTCTTGAAATGTTAGTAATTGGAGCTCAGTTCTTAGTAAGGCTTTGTTTTGTCTAGTGGGCTCCACTAGAACCTGTCAAAGTATGTCACAAACATCCAGTAATACTACTTAGCTCTTACATAGTAGTTTGCATGAATAGATTCCCCACATGCTTTATACATCCATATCACCATTTTACAGATGGGAAAACTAAAGCAAAAGGAGGGGAAGTGACTTACCTACAGTCATCCAACAAGCAAGTGGCAAAATCCCTGAATCCCAGGTCCATGTGTTATCCATACTGCCTCCCCTGTATGTATGACTTCACCCACCAATGAACTATTTTTAATCCCTTATGTACAAACAGGGAAACTGAGGCATAGATGTCAAGGGTCATGTTTTCAGAGTCACTGAGCCCTATAGCATCCCAACTGGAGTCAATGGGAGCTGCAGCTTACAGGCACTAGTTGAATACCTAGAAATCAAATGAATGGCTGCTTTGATGTGTTGGCCTGTGTGTCTTAGCCCTGTATTTTCAGAGGGGTGTGACTCAGCTAGATAAACTGCACTGGGGATGGGATGGAACTCGATGTACAAAAACTGAACTGATGCTGACCAATTCCCAGGGAGTCTACAAGGCTTAATTCACAAATCTTTGTAAAGAAAGAGATCCTGCAGTGGTTGGTTGGAGAATTTATTTAGCCCGGCAACAACTATCTTCAGGACATTTCCCCCTAGCTTAACTTTTCCCTCATCTTCTCCCTTATTTCTTCAGCCATGTCTAAGATGGGGCCTAAGAAGACCTGGTGCCAAGGGGCACAGATTGTAAGGTTGCCCTTCGCTAATGCCCCTGCCTGTAGGGCTTATGCATCGCTGACGTGGGGGAGGAAGAGAAAAGGCCCTCAGCTCTCACATAGCTTGTCCCCCACAAGTGATGTCAGACTAAGCACAGATCCATTAATCCTTGTGGGATTCAGGGCCCAAGAAAGCTTAGGTTTATCTAGAGCCGAGCAAGGGTAAAAGGCAGGGAAGCCAGTAGCGGCTGGGCTCAGTTGCTCTCACTTTGGGATGGTACCATTCCCTGGTGTTATGGTGGTGTCCTTTGACACCTGACACATCATGCAGCATTGTGCTAAATTCAGTCACAGAAAGAACAAAAGCAAGAGGGCAGCCCATACAGCAAACCAAGTCCTGAGATAGTCGAGTCCATCAGAGCAGTACAACCCCCTTATCCGAGGAGAAAAAACAGCCGTGTCCATCCTAGACGTGGAATGGTAGACACAGTAGGCCTGGCTTTTCATCCCTTTACATAAGATTGTCACCAGTGAAGTCCACTGACTCCAGATTTATAATGGGTGGAAAGCAGAATCCGCTCAGCACATGGCTGGGTGTGTAACGTTACTGGTTTGTGCCTTAGCTCCCTGTCAGTGAAATGGGGAAAACAGCATAGCTCATCTTACGTCCATGAGTACTTGCGGAGAGGAGCTCAGACTTCTGGGTGTTAGCAAAAAAAGCAAGCAGGCTTGTGGCACTTAAAGACTAACAGATTTATTTATCACATGAGCTTTCCTGCCAAAAATACTTAGAGGATACTTCCCCTGCACGGAAGATACAATGATTTCAACTCTAAACAGCACCACGACAAAGGGAGCAAGTTCCTAGGCGTGAAGCCTTAAATTTCTTGCCCTCCTGGTTTTCAGAACTTTCCATGAGTTTACTCCACTTGCTTTCTCCAGGCTGCCTCTCAGGCATCTGCCAGGTCGGCTCTTCCATCTTGTTAACAGCCCCGTCCTAGAGAAAAGATGTCGTCATCCCGGCTGGTGTCTGAAGCTTTGAGGGGCTAGGAGAGATCTGGGAGGGTCACACGGTCCCTTCTCCTTTTCTGTTTCCCCTTTACTTGTATCTCTGTCTGAGTGGCTGTGGCTGTGGGAGGCAAAGTTGGGGATGGAGCCGAGGTGTGAAGGACTGGGACAGACTCCCAGCTTCTGGGAAGCCTTTTCTAAATGCTAAGCCAACACGATACAGTTGACGGTGAGATACTCTAGAAAGGTTATGAAATTACCATAAAAGGGCACGCACTACTTCTAGAGTCTGTGGTAAGTAAGATGGTGACTTAATTTGAGATCCCTGCTCCTACCCCAGAGAGCAAGTCACCTTCCTGGGAGCCATTTGAATCCCACAGTCTGTTCAAAGAAAGAGGAAAAGTACAATGAGAACTAGAGGAAAGAAGGGCGGAAAGGAGGTGGGGGTGTTTCTATGTGGAGAGGGGAGAAGAGCAGCATGCAGGCAGGTGGTGGGTGGGTGTGGGAGAAGATAGGAAAGGGAGTAGACAGGGGAAAGGACGCAGGGGATGGGGCAGATGGGGATGGAGGGTGTGAAGGCAGGTGTGTGGGGACAGATGGGTGGAGGAGGGCAGAAGGGAAAAGCTATGGGGGAGGGAGAAGGGAACAAGGGGAGGGGGAGATGGAAGTGGAGGAGAGGTGTGGGGCAGACAGAAGGAGGCAACAGAGACAGGAGACAGAAGGGATGAGGGGGTTTGTGGGGCTGGGGGGAAGGAAGGGAGTGGGGGTGTGGGGCACATGGGATGGAGGGGCTGGGACCAGGGCAGGCCCAAGCAGAGAGAGGAGGGGGGTAGACACAAAAGCCAGGGCAGAGGGAGGAAGGCAAAAGGGACCAGAGGGGGAGGAAGGAGGAGGGAAATAAATGGGGCTGGGGGCAGACGGGGAGAGGCTGGAGGTGGCAGAGAAAAATGGAAGGGGTGGAGGAGACAGGAAGGGGGGAGGTGACGGGGCAGAGGGGAAGGAGGATGGGGGGAGATGCCAAGGGGGGGCAGATGGAGGGGCAGAGGGAGGCAAAAGGGATCCATGGGGTGGCAGTGGATTGAGGGGCAAGCAGTATTCTCCCCAGGACTTGAAATTGGGGGGGGATGTAAGGGGAGGGGGAGGGGGTGCTCACTGAGCTGGTCTCACACTGTGACTAGCTGACAACTGGGGGGGCGTTGGGAAATTCGGGGGGGTCAGGGAAATCCCTGGGGGCGAGGGAAGGGGGGTTTCCTTCTGCCTGCGGGAGGCGATTGGGGAGGTCCTGCCCCCGCCCCCCCGCCCAGCCCCGCAGCCCCTCCCGGCTCATCGCATGTCCCCACCCAGCTGTTTGGGGGCGGCCCCCACCCCCCTTCCTGGGGGGCAGGCGGCGGACAAGACCAGGGGGTTTCCTCCCGCACGGCCCTCGCCCCCCACATCACCCCGGCCCCCCATCCCCGCCCGGCACGAAGGGCTCCGCTCCGCCCTGCCCCAGGCGCCTCTTTTTGGGGGGCGGGGGCCTGTAATGAAATGGGGGGACGCCCCCGGGCGGGTCACGCTCTTGCCGCCTCCCACCCCATAGCAACCCCCCGCGGAGCCCGCCCCAGGGATTTCCCAACCCTCCAACTTCCCAACACCCCCACCGGTCCGCTAGGAGCCCCCCACACCACCCCCAATGTCAAGCCCTGGGGCGAGCGCTGGCCCCACCCCGCCCACGCCCCGCGCCCGGCTGGGGGGCAGGTATCGCCCCTTTGCCGTGGGCCCAGGCCCTATCGGAGGGGCGACCTGGGGGTGCGGGGGGGACCCCCACTTTGCAGAGCAGCGCAGCAAGGCCCGGGCGCCCCCGCTCCGCTGCGCTCCCCCGAACAATGTGGGGCTGCCCCGCCTGCCCTGCAGCGCCGCGCGGGGGGCTCCCCGGCCCCGCACACCCGCGGGGCCAGGCGGTGGGGCCGCCCAGCAGCAGCCGCGGCCCCTCGGCGCCGGGCGGGGACCCCCCTGCCGGCGCCTCGCCCGCTCCGTGCTGCTGCTGCCGACCACGGGAGGGCGTCCGCTGTGTTAGTTGCAACAAATTAACCCCGGGCCAGCGCCGCCCCCGGGGCGCCCCGCCGCCCGCCGAGGGGGCCCAGCCCTAGAGCCCCCTCTTGGCTACCCAGCCCGGGGCGCGGGCCGGCGGGGGGAGCCCGCCCGGGGGGCCCAGACCCCCCTATCCGGGGCGCCCCCCTCCTCTCCCTCGCCGCCGCATAGGGAGCGCCCTTTAAATCGCCTCTGCCGCGCCTTTCCCGGCCGCGGGGCGCCCCGGCTGCGGCACGGCGGGGGGCGCCACCGTCCCCTCCGCGCCTCCGCGCCGCCGCCTCGCCCGGGGGGCGCCGCACGGCAGCGCCAGGGCCCGGCAAAGGGGCTGCAAGAAGCACAAGTTGGAGCTGGCCCCGGCCCAGCCTGTTGTTGTTCTCAACCAGGTCCGCGCCTGGCGCATATAAAGCGCCGCCGCCGAACGCGCCCGCCAGTCGCCCGAGCGCGTCCGCCGGCTGCGCGGCTCTGCCTGCTCGCCGCCAGCATGTCGGTGGAGCTGGAAGAAGCCGACCTGCCGCTCGCCGAGGCGGAGGAGGCGCCCATGGCTCCGGAGAAGAAAGGCGGCGCCAGGAAAGCCAAAGGCGCGGGCTCGGCGCTGTCGCCCTCCAGGAAGAAGAAAAACAACAAGAAGAAGAACCAGCCCGGCAAGTACAGCCAGCTGGTGGTGGAGACCATCCGCAAGCTGGGCGAGCGCAACGGCTCCTCGCTGGCCAAGATTTACAACGAGGCCAAAAAAGTGGCTTGGTTCGACCAGCAAAACGGCCGGACCTACCTGAAATACTCCATCAAGGCGCTGGTGCAGAACGACACGCTGCTGCAGGTCAAGGGCACCGGCGCCAACGGCTCCTTCAAGCTCAATAGGAAGAAGCTGGAAGGCGGCGGCGGCGGCGGCGGCGGCGGCGAGGGCGCGGCGGGCGGAGGAGCCCCCAAGTCGCACAAAAAGGCGGCGGCGGCGGCGGTGGCTTCGGGCAGCGCGCGGCGGGCGGAGAAGAAGCCGGCGGCCAAGAGCAAGAAGCCGGAGAAGAAGTCGCACAAGAAAGGCGGCGGCGGCGGCGGCAGCGCGGCGAGGAAGGACAAGGGCAAAGCCAAGAAGGCGGCCAAAAAGGCCGCCTCGCCCGGGGGGAAGAAGGTGAAGAAGTCGGCCAAGCCCAAGGCGCTGAAGAGCAGGAAGGCGTGAGGCGCTGCCCCGGGCACGGACTCGGCAGCCGCTAGGCGCAGGGCCGGGGGCCGCCCCGCCCCCGCCTTGTTGCCATAGCAGCCGCTCCTCCGACGCCGCTTCGCTTCTCCTGCGCCACGTGCTGTGGCCGCGCGCGCCGCCGGGCTGGGCTGCGGGGGACTCTGGAATTCTTCCCGCGTCATGGGCTGGCGCCATGGAAACGGCCCGGGGGCCGCCGCGCGGGGTGACACGTTCCATGGCCGCGGGGCCGGGCGCTTGCAGCCGCCGCCGGGGTCCAATGCGGTGGCGCTCGTGCCGGGGAGGGTGGGCTGGGGATTGCCGTGGCGGCTGCACCCCGCCGCGTGTGCGGGATGCGGTGTGAATGGCCTTTTGTTCAATAAAACGTTTTAAACCTTTGAATTGAGTTTCTGGGGGGGGGGCCGGCCGTGCAGCGGCGCGGGGGAGAGCAGGTGCGCGCTGGCGGGCCGGAGGGGGGAGGAAGGTGCAGTGGTTAGGCACCCGTGCGGGAGGGGTGTGCCGTGGGATGTTCAGCAGGTTGGGGAGGGGATGGTGTCTGTATAACGGTGCAATGAGGGTGCAGGGCGGGTAGCCGTGCGGGGAGGAGGGCAGATGTGCGCTGGGGTGTACATTGGGAGTGTGCTGGAGGGGGAGGACCGTGCTCCGGGAATCTAGGGGTGCAGTGGGAGTGTGTACGGGGGGGGTGGAGGGATGCTGTTAGTGTATAGCAGTGCAATAGGGAGTGCAGAGTGTATGGGGGAGGGGCAGAAGTGTACTGGGGGTGTGCATTGGGAGTGTACTGGAGTGGGAGAGCTGTATTCTGGGAGTCTGTTGATGTGGGGAGAGTACAAATGAGGGAAAGGGATGCTGTCAGTGTATAAAGGTGCAATGGTGGTGTTGGGCAGGTATCTATGTAGGGAGGATAGATATGGCCAGGGGTGTAGATTGGGAGTGTACTGGAAGCAGAGGGCTGTATTCTGGGGGGGTGTATGGGTACAGTAGGAGTGTAATGCAGTGTGGTGCAATGGGGGGTGTCAGGTGTCTATCCTTGTGGAGAAGAGGGTAGCTATTCCCTGGGGGTGTACAGTGGGAGTGTACTGGAGCAGGAGGGGTGTACTCTGGGAGTTTGGGGGTGCAGGGGGAGTGTACAAGAAGTTGGCGAAGGGATGCTGTCGGTGTATAATGGTGCAATAGGGGGGTGTCAGGTGTCTATCCATGCGGGGAAGAGAGTAGCTGTTCCCAGGGGGTGCACATTGGGCATGTACTGGAGGGGGGGAGCTATAATCTGGGGGCCTGTGGGTGCAGTGGGAGGTACAAGATGGGGAAGGGATGCTGTCAGTCTATAAAGGTGCAATGGGGAGGAACGTAGATGTGCCCTTGGGTGTACAGCGGGAGTGTACTGGAGTGGGAGGGCTGTATGCTGCAGTGTACGGGTGTGGGCGGAGAGGGCTGTGCCGGGGGAGTGTACAGGTGGGGAGGGATGCTGATGTACAATGGGGAAAGGGATGGGTGTGGGGTGTGCACAGGGGCTGGGGGGCAGGATGGGTGTGAGATGGCACCGTGGGTTGGCGGGGCTGTGAAGGGGCGGCTCTGGGCCTCCACTCTGCTGGGCTGGGCTGCACGGCTTGGTTTCTCACACTGGGGGCTTGGCTGAGGCCCTGCAGGTGATTGTGCTTGTCTCTCTCCCAGCCTGGGGGAGGCCGGAGCCTGGGGCCCGGCTCTGGTGAGGTAAAATTGGGACCTAGCACCCACGTGACTAAAACTGACACTGCCCCACCCCCTTTGCCCCTGTGGCAGGTGGGCTGTGAGCCCAGGGAGGGCAGCACAGAGCAGGGTTGCTGTCGTACAGAGGCTCCTGTGCCCCCCCCAGGACCAAGCCATTGCTCGCCCTACCTTGATGTTGACAGCAGGCTGGGGCACAGGGGACGCAGCCTGGCGTTGGAAAGGGCACATCTGTGTGTTGGGAAGGTGCTCGCCACTTCAACCCTGGGGGGGGGGAGTGCAAGTGGCATTCGTCACCACCCCACTGTGTGATCCAGTGACCTGCCTCCCTGACTTGCCTTCCACCCCCTCAAATAAAGGCTTTCCACACGTCTAGGTCAGGAAACCAGGCTTTTGGGCTGGGGGCAAGGCTGGTGTCCAATGTTGGGGGGGGGGCACCTTGCTGGGCTCTTGTTCCAGGGGCCAGGGACCTGGATGGCAGGGGCAGCTTCTTCACTTCAGGGGAGGGGGCTGCCGTCCCCAGTTGGTGTGGAAACGCGGCATCGTGAGTTATTACAAACCAAGGAGTTTCTGCCCTGGTCCCATCCAACGGTGGCATCAGGCCAGGTGGCAGTGAGCATACGTACCTGGGTCTGCCATGAATGCAGGCAGGGCCGTCCTGGGGGCGGCGGGGAGAAGGGGCAGCTGCCCTAGGCCCCATGCTTTTGGGGGCCCTGTGCAGCTGCCTCGCTGCCCCCCCCCCATGCTGGGGACCAGGCAAGCGGGCAAAAGGGCGGTCTGCTGCCACAGTGCTGCTGCCAGTCCGCCACCCCCCGCCACGCGCGCTGCTGGAGCAGTGGGGCAGGAGGCAGCGTGGAGCCAGTGCAGGGTGGGTGGAGGGGGCCCCATGGGGGGGGTGATTTGCGCTGGGCCCCACACCCCTAGGCACTCCTCTAGGGACGTCTCTGAGTGCAGGGGTCTGGGTGTGGGGACCTCTCACGGTCCCTTCCAGTTTCTATAACTCCACAGCATTTGAGCAGGCCCTGTGTGTTACCAAGCTGGCTGTCAGCGCTATGGCAGAATCGCCCACCATTCATACTGGGGCAGGGTCCTGTCTGCCCCCCACCCCCGGCCTCCCAGGCTTACGAAACCACACCTATGGGGGCACAGAAGGAGCATATCACTTTCGGGGGTGGTATTTAAAAAGGATGGCTGGACAGGCTAAACAGTTGCAGCAGTGCCCCCCCCCCCAGGGTGAATCCAGCACTCACTTGGCTCCCGCACTGGTTGTCTTGTCTGCTAGAAAAGAAGCAGGAGCCTGATGTTTTATGGCTGGCCGCAGACATCTGAGCCTGCCCCCTTCCCGCATTACTTTAAAGCAGGACTTATACTACTGTAAGGCAATCCAGTGATGTCACCAGGCAACCACCGCACAAATAACACCCACACAGCCACAGTATTTGCTTACATGTTTCACGCTCGAATGGATGTGATTATGGCAGGCCAGCACTAGCTGAATCTTCAAAGCCCATGGTTTAGAGCCCCCCCACTTGGTTTTTGGGCCACTACCTGCTCCTGTAACACTGCAAATCACGCACATGCAATAAGATAGTCCTGAGCTCGGTTGCTGCTGTTGTAGCCCACACAATGACCCCAGGTGTGCTGGCTTCTGCCTGTCCCTGCCCCCCCACCACTGTCTCCCTGCTGTTGTTACAGGGGACAGGGCCTCTGTCACCTGAAGTGCGTGCCCCCTCCTGGGGGGGGGCAGGATTACCACTGGACCAGAAAAGGCCAGAGCTTGCAGTATGGCTGGTGCTTGCTCCATCAGACAACTCAGTGGCTGTTTGAAAGTGAACCTGGGCTGGATTTTGCTTTTGATGCCTACAGCATCACTCCCTGTGATGCTGCCTGGGTCAGGGTGATGATTTATACTGTGATTCAACAGCTATTGCTAAATTAGAATGGTTCATAAGAGGTCAGGCACATAAAATTTGTTAACTAGGGTGATACGGTTTGTGTCATATTCACAGTGGAAGTTATGAGTATATTCACCTTGTGCTGTGTTTCTGACACCCCTCAGCCAGGATGGCAGCAGTACTAAGCTGCTTACTGGCCCAGTAAGGAAATGCAAAGGGCCAAAAGAAACCGGGGGGGGGCTTACCCCGTATGAGGTGTCAAGACATGCTCAGGTAAGCCAGTGCCTGCACTGTGTAACGTGCCACACAGGCTGTGTTCACACAGCACTTTTGTTTCGAAACAACCTCATTGTTTGGAAACAAAAAAACCATGTCC